>JAGDQP010036852.1:0-18874 GCA_022664845.1 Lepisma saccharinum | reverse complement strand
CAAAATAAATTTATGAAATCGGGTACATCATTTTGACTTACCCTGTATATATCCTATTGTGTACAATATTTCATTTTTATCTTGCTTTCTAGAATTCACCCGTGGACGACCGTATCTCACTTCGAGGTACGAAACCTACTACACTCATACATCCTACACAACCTGAGGGCCTCGGCTGACCGTTTCTCTTCGGAGGACCGGGACCAGTAGCTCACCTCCTGCTTTTCGCAATCTGTGGGTCGCGGGCGATCGTTTTTATTCGGAGGACCGGAACCGGTAGCTCATATACCTTCGTCTACACCTAAAGGTATACCCTCTCTGGACGGCCGTTTCTCCCTGTAAAAAGCGGAACTTGGAGAGCGTGGTCTCTTCTCCTTGCATTCCCTTTACTACACCTCGTCTCCCAGAGTCGTGCTTGCCTGCTGTGTTGCTGAGGTCAACATCTAAACGGACTGTTGCAGTAGGTGTGCAAATGAGTGCGCGTAGCAAGGCAACAGTTCAAGAACAGAAACTGGAAAAGCTAGATTACGCGAATTCTATTTGAAAATGTCTACAATAATATTGTGGACAGATTTCATACGAGGTAGATAAGTCACTGGAACCTGTGGGACATATTTTGTCGCCCTATATGTGGAAGGTGACCTCGAAGATAGTGTTGTCGCTGACGACGAACGCAACAATGGCGGTTAACCACCATCAGGAAAACAGCCAAAGGAAAGAAAGAATTTCATCAGAATACAAATTGAACGATATCGAAGTCTGGCATGACGTAAAGAAGGTGCACTCGTCATTTTCCACAGTAGAATAACAGTATTGGTATGTTGATAGTAGAAAGTAATTGTACAGGTAGGAACAAGCGATTCGAGCAGTGGTAATAGATGTGTAATTGCAATGCATGATTTGTTATGCACCTTATCAATGGCTTTCGCGAATTAGGCGGATATATGTGTCCTGTGGTTTCTTTATTGTCAGATTGTGAATGGTTTCCATACGACCGCACTTTTGACTTCACTATTTGGTTATTCCACGTACTCCACGAATCCACCAATAACGAGGTATGCTTCCGATTCGATGTTCCGAGTCTTTCCAACATGTTTGTCAATGACTTTCCCTGCATTTATGACTATCATCCTGCCTGATCTCGAACAGTCGACATATTGGTGCTTTATACACGGTATTTTGAACTCTTGGTCCGTATGCTGTTCCTGTAATCTCTTTAAGACATATGTAGAGTATTGGGAATAATTTTGCCATTTCGCGTAACAATTGGTAAGCAGGTACACGAATGTCTGGTGGCGTCAATGGTATCTTCGAGTGCAATAGTCTTATATTTACCTTTCGTTGTGTATATAAGCGACGAGTACATATCGTGCAGGATCCTAATTGGTCCTAATTGATTATGCGCCAATCCGGAATTTGTAAAGTAGTTCCCTTGTGATGGAAGTCGCTGCTAAAACGTTCTTCTTTGACACGTGACGCTTTGTCTTCTTGATTTATAGTATTCTTCTTCTTCACAATGACGTTAATCTTCCTGTAAGTTAGCATGTACAAACTTATAAAACTAGCTATCCAACGCTGTACTTGCTGGCAGCACTTTTGGCATGCCGGATTACATCAATTTCTTTTATCTTAGTAAGATACTGTGCCCTTGCGCTGCTGTGTGGTGAAGTAACACATTAATAAACTAGCAGTCATGAACAATATTCGAGCAGTCAAAAGTCGTGACCGTAACAAGGAGTAGCTATGCTTTAAACTTGTAGACTCCAATCACAGTTCGAGGGAGTATCTAAACTCCACCCTTCAATTCACTTCGAAAAGATATCTACTCAATAAATAATACATCAGGAAACAATTAAAGGGTACGGACATATTTAATGAACTAAAACCATGAAATTCCAGAACACAGGAGTGAAGAGTTATAAATCATACAGTCGAGTACCAATAAACCATATTTCACCACTAAGAACATCACCGTGTATTAACTCTCTTAAGTCTTCGTTACACACAATATATAAAATGGATATATTTCATCAATTCCAAATATTATACTTTAAATGAGCTAGGACATATTCCTTATCAATCACTCCATTAAAGATTACAAGTTGCTATGACAGATGTTTAGTTAGTTACGAAGTAAAACAAAATACATCGTAAACTATGTGATTAGTTTACCACAGTAAACTTTCAAATACTAATCATCTTAAACATGAACATTGCACATTCGATATTCTGTAAAACATCTTCGCAATTTCTGCACTCGATTACCACTGCTGGAATCGCTTGTTCCTACCTGTATAATTACTTTTCACTATCAACATACCGATACCGTTTTTGTAGTGTGGACAATGACATGTATGCACCTTTCTTTACCCCATGCCAGAATTCGACATCGTTTAATTTGTCTTACCATGAAATTCTTTTCTGTTCCTTTAGCTGTTTTGCTGCTGGTGGGTAACCGTCATTGTTGCGTTCGTCGTCACCGACGTCTTCGAAGACACCTTCCACATAAAGGGCGACAAAATCTACTCCACAGGTTCCAGTGACTTAATATTATTGCAGATATATTCAAGTTGAATTTGCTTAGAATTTGCATAAGCAGCTCGAATACACTCACGTGTTAATACACTGTATAATTCAATTGATAAACCAAATTCAAGAACAAAAAGAAAACAGAATCCGCCCAGATAAGAGAATTAAAATATCGTATTTACTCGCGTAATTTTACACCATTAAATAATTCTTGTTATAGCACGATTCTTTCTCACACCTGAATTTTTAGCATATTTTTTAGAAACATATGTATATCCTCAAATATTTCAAGCATATAATATTTGTTCTATGAATTAGCAATTATTATTTTGTTAATTTCTGAAATAGCCTTAAAATATTCCATTCTATAACTTTACTTCTTGCCTTATCTGAATATTGGGAGTTTTTTTTTTGCGATGTTGCAAGCTTGCAGGAGCTTCAAACACCACGCCTTATGTAACACCTCAGATAGACGAAACATAGGAGATCGCAGGAATGTCGGAACTCCGGCAATCCAACAATCTCCAGGGACAAGCCTGCCCCAGGCTGGGAAGCACTAAGTAGTGTGCGCTGCACGCCCTTGCAAGTGCACGACCTAACCTGTGCAAAGAACGCAGAGAGGCAGGGGTGGAAAGGTGGGCCCCTAAATAAAAATAAAATAAAAAAAATGAATTATACACAAGAGATATCTATAAATTGTTTTACCTATATTTACATAAAACTACTCTGACTAAATAACACTATGTTTAACAAGACGTGGCTTCAACAATTATCTTTGTCAAATACAAGATCATTTGATGATGAAGCGGTTTGGTAAGCTGACGATTTACTATTTTCATATATTACAGTCACTGAATCCTTAATTCGGCAAGGAATATTTATCAATGCTTTTGCTCTTTTCAAGGGAAACGGGCGATAATACTCGAAAGATCTGTTTTTATAGTTTTTGATGAAGTTGATTGCTACTAGGGATGATGCAGAATTTGCTGTTGATATTCTGGATTCTTCAGAGATTGACTCCGGATGCTTAACAGTTACTTCCTTCCAGCAAGGTGATCCTGAAAAATAACGTTGAGAATTTCCAGGAGCTATCTGTACGTCATCAATCATATCACCTTTATTACAGTTTATATCTCTTGGTACTGCCGATTTGGTAGTATCATAGCTAGTCAGTATGTTTTCTGATAAATTGTATTCAGCATTTGTTGTTGTAGTGAATTGGTCCTTGTGAATTACTGCTTTTTGTAGAGTATTTTGTGTGGATGAAAGTTGATCAATGTTAATTTGCGTGTTCATATTCTTATCGAATTTTTTACTTTCATTAACTCTGCTTTGAGAATTTGGTACACAAATGTAAGTATTATTAAAAATTCTTCTCAAAATAGACAAATCACTCAGTTGGCCACAAGAACTACCATAGCTGTTTGATTTGCAAGACGCCTTTTTATTGGTTGATCTGTCATTATCACTATCTCCAAAAACAGTACTCAAGATAAAATTTGATATGTGGTTCACAGTGTCCTGATTGTGTGTTTTTAACTCATCAGCTTTCTTCGCATCTCTAACAGGTTTTCCTGTCTGATGCAATTCATTTCCAGAAAATGGATATGTTGTTGGAAATACTGAGCGTATGTCGATAGTTTCGGATAGTTTCATAGTTTCTTGATTAGTAACTCTCCCTCGAAAGTTATAAAAACATTCTTCGCTTCTAGGGTTATTACCTGTTATGAGTTCTTTTGAGGTTATAGAATTACTTGAGGGATAAGTTTGGCTACTTTTCTGTTGGCAAGAATTCAAAACTGAATATTTCTTCGATTGAACACATTCTTTATCTTCTTCAACGATATTTATCCCTTGTACCTTTCTTTCTGCGCTGTCAACTATTTCCATAAATGACGTTTGAACTTTTGTGTTTATTGTGTTACAAGTTTCAGTATTAAGATTGTATTTATTTCTTTGAATGCTTCTGTCTTTATTAATTCTTCCATTGTCGTCTCTGTTATCTACTTCAATAATAATCACATCTTTTCCTCTGGTAATGGTTTTGTTGACTAATTCACTGGAGATAATTATGTCAATAGAATCACTCTGTTTCTTGGTAGTATCTCTAAAAACTATTGACCCATCTTTATGTGAATTGTTGCCTTTATGTTTTGAAGTACTATTTTCACGTGTCTTGCGTTCAATCCTTTGTACGCTGTCTCTCACACCCATGTTCTCTTTTGTGTTCTTATCTATTTCTAAAGTAGATGACCTATCCATGGATTTAGTCTTCAATGCCTTGGAAATAGTATCACTATTTCCATTGAAGAACGGTTTCTGAAGCATTGCTGTTTCTGTTCTTACAAGACCGAAACTTCCTTGTTTTACGTTGTTCCCTTTCTCCAAATCTGATGCATTGGAGTTGTTTGTCTCTGTGACAATAATCCTTTCATGTAAAGATTTTTGAAATGTCTCCAAAGCACCTCGAAAATATGATTTTATTTTATTAGCGCGTTGTATACATTTTCTCAAATTACTCGAGATTAAAGAAAAAGGTGAGTTGTTCACTTTGTTTCTGGTCCAGAAATTGTAGAGTCTACTCCTAATGTAATTTTGATTGCTTGGTTTTATTTGTTCTCTTTTTAATGTGTATATTTCGTTTTTACTGTTTTCGCGCATTGTTTCTTTGCAAAATATTTCATCAGTCTGTACGAACATGTCTCTACAACTGTGCTTGGCTTCTCTGGTTTCTTTATAATTACATTTTAGTCTTGTGTTACAAAATTTGTTGTATGTGTTTGCACTAGATTCACGTACAGTTTTATTAATATTACCAGAGATTCTGGATCCCAATGATTCAAAATTTTCACGTTTTGTACTTGCATTATAGAGTTCTTTGTTGTATGGACTTGATATTGCTCTTAATACCATATTTTGTGAACTTCTACATACAGATAACTGACTACTAGATGCTAAGTAATTTTCTTCAACTTGTGTACTCACATCGTAATATAAATTATTGTCTTTAAATTTCGAACTTGAAGTTTCTGCAAATATCCTATAATTCAGAGAGCTTTTGGATGAGGATGAGCAAACATCTGATATGAAATCATCTTCATAACACTGTACACTGGCATTAAGAAAATAATTCTCAGAGTCAGATCCAGATCTCGATTCGTCTACCAATGCATCGCCACCTAATGAGTTTCTAGATAGAGATGATACTGATAAAGAATGAAGTTCAAAATCTTCTTTATATTGAGAACTAACGTCAAGGAAATGAGGAATCATTTCCAAGGTTGATTTACGTGGAAGCACATCACCCTCTTGAGAAGTCCTCGACACGTTTGAAAATATATCATCATGAGACCTACCAATAAAACATTCACACAAAACTATATTTCTCGTGTCATGCTCTGATCTTTTTCGCTTCTTGCTGTCTTTAACATTTTCTAGAACTCTAAAGCGGCTCTTTACAGCATCTTTTCCCTGAATAATTTCAGATGTATCTGTCCTTGCAGTTTCTCCATCACAATATCGTGTTGGCGGTCTACATCGACGAAAACTTTCTCTGCAACCTGCAACAGGTCGTTTCTGATGAACAGATTGAATTCGATCTCCTTGTACCTGAGAATGGTGTACTTTGGAGGAGTTTGAAGGTTGGCCAAGAAAATTCTTAACCGTGGCTTTGACCTTACAAAAGAATGAAGGCATTGATGTGCCTAAACTTCCGCTACCTTCAGCTGTAGTTGTCATACCTTGAAACGTTCCCTGGATCTTTGTATTTGAGCTTCCGCGTCGACTCAAAGTTCTTGAATTATGGAAAACAAATTGAGTGGTCAATGTGTCAGTTTCACTCAATGCACCATCATCATTACCATCATTATCGTCATCGTAATCCATTTTTGTTACTTGGCTTCCTTTCTCTACTTGAGATCGCCACACCCAGAAAGATGAACGTAAATCAGTTGGCATATCAGTATCCTTTTCAACTTTATTTATTGTATTCTCAATTAAAAATTCATCTACAACTGATATTGCTTCACAATCTTTGTGATATTCAACTTGTGAGAATTGTTCAGGCGAGTAAAGTACATATTGTTCATTTGGATGTAGCTTATCATGGAAGGAGTCAGATTTCTCATAACATATTCTCTTTTTCTTCTTATTTAGTTGATTATTATAACTAAATAATGCTCTTCTAGCTGACATGTCTGTCAAGTCAATGGTACTTATGCTTTGGTATGTACTGTGTTCATTATGATGTTTGTTCAAGAGTTGTTTATGGAAACGTTTCTTCATCATGAAACGGAATGGTGATTTTAATTTATCTTTATCCTTGCTTAAAAGTTCAAGATAATATCTTGTAATTTCCACTATGCTTCCATGCAAGAAACTACACTTCTTTCAGCTGAGTGTAAGAAAAAAATCGATTGTTCAGACGAGTCTGATCCCGTGACAAAGACTTGAGTTGGGAAAGTACATTGTGGTCTACGTAATCAATGTGCTTGTATTTACTTTGTTCTGTGAATTTTATATATATTTTTTAAATGTTTCCCACGACGTTCCTTTTAAACCTGCAAGTATTAGTGAAGAAATGATTAGTTTGATATTACATTTTTAACACATTTCATTATTTTATTACATAATATATTTCTATCTTCAATATTATGGAATTGATAAAAGCCATTTTCGATCAACGAACTGACCAGGAATCAACACTGTCCCCAACGAAGTCTCTATGTCTTCAACTAACTGTTTTTCATAAAGATGATTTTCAGTCAGTGGCGAAAGTGACTTTTTGGGAGGGAACACATTTTAAGGTCTCCTGTAAGAAAAAGAGAAAGCAATGCTCAAAATTGAAGAAAAGCAGTAGAACAACGTTGGAGACTAAATTAGCTATAAATGGAGAGAGAAAGTAAATGTCTTGATGGCAGTATGAAGAGTATTCACAGGTTAAGATCAAAAGTGCGTAAATAAAAGTGTTCCAAGTTCTTGTAATTTCACAGAAAGAAAATGGTAGATATAATGTTGAGGGTCTAAAAGGCACAATGCCAGTAGAAAACAGAAAGTACTTCCGAAAAATTGAAATCATGGACTATAAACCCTAAAGAGCAAAAGATATAAGAAATTGAATATGGATGGACTTTAACCATTGTCAGGGTGCATGATGAAAGAAATAGAAATACAACGAAAAAAGGCTGTCTGTAATAATGAATGCGGTTTCGTCGGAACGGAACTAATAAAATATAAGGACCACGTCTGGGAGGAGGGGGTGATCGGTGGAATATAGGAAAACATCGCAGATGCGTGGCTAGTTCTGGAAAGTCGGGAAGAGATCGGGTGAATTTATTGGAAGCCAAGCTCTGAGTCATCGGCGTTAAAGAAGACAAGAAGTCGGCGATTAACTCAAGATCATCACGTCAAGAGAACGTTGAAGACTAAAAGCAAATGTGAGAAGATATGCGAGTGAAAAGAAACCTTGAAAGAAAGGAAATGTATTTGATAAGTGCTCGAGAAAACCTGCAAAATGCCGGAATCAACAGAGAATTCAAAGATGAGAAAGTCGGAGTCGGCTGGGAAAAGGTTTTACAGAAAGTATTGCTTGATATGGTCTTTGTCAGAAGGCGAAATATTCGGTCAAACAGAGCAAGTCATAAAATGTAAAAGCGGGGTTGTAATGTTGAAGAATAATGTTATTGGTCTGAAACTCTACAACCATATTATCAGCAGTTATTTGTTGGCCCGTCCACTTTAAAATGACCTCAATTTCTTCAATCAATCATTAAACCACAATCTATCTTCTTCCTCGCTACTTATTGACTAATGAAACTTCTCTTTCGTACGACACAGTGAAAACAAGATAGCTGTTAATTTTTTTCCCAAGTACGTACCTACAATTAGGATTCTCCAAGGCTTAGGTAGTAGCGCGTCTGACTATGAATCGGACAGCCCAAGATCAAATCCCGACGAGGACGGTAGAGATTTTTCTTCAGTGCTCCCGACGTTCGGGTTGAAGTTACTGGTCTCCCACCTGTCGCCTCCAGGCCGGATAGTGGGATGATGACCAGATATGGCCAAAACCAGTACTGCTGCCTTGCAGTTAATAGAGGGATATACAACGACTAAGGGAAGATAACCCCGAACAAAAAATATCATGGTGAATAGAAGCAGCTTCACAATTACCACACTGAGGCTGAAGATAAATGACATCGTGTAATGTAGTACTTCCTTCGTAATACGTGTTACCGCTGCTCACCTCTTTCTCTTGGGATAGAGTAGCCCAAGATACGTCAAGTGCGCTTTTAAAGGCCTCGCCATAACAGCCTTTTTCCCAACCCTGCTGCGCCTGCCTTCTGTTAGCGGGAGAATGGCTTCATGACGCGGAGACCTGCCCAGCCGAGCACGGTTCACCACTACAATGTATAGAGGTTTCTTCACAAACAATACGGGTAGTTTTCAAAATTCCTGCTTCATTAGAATTTTGAAGTTTGAAATAAATAAATTTTAAAGAAATATAAGGTATAATGTTGTATGGACGTTGTAGTGTTGCACGCTTGTGATGGTTTATGAGATTTTTCCAAATATACAGGAAAAAAAGGGGAAAATTTTCACTAAAGGTGCCATTCGTGGTAAAACAAGCATATACAATTTCACAGCATTGAAATGAACTGTATTCATTAGAGAGATAATCAATAATATTAAGTTGTATTTGTTTTAATATATGTATGTTCAATTCCAAAACATCTCATGAGTGTAAAATTCTTCCAAAGCCAAGATTTATCTTATTTGATTTTTGTCTTTGTTTTAAATATACATTACCAGTGGGGGATGGGGGGCATTGCTCCACATGTTCTCGACCTACGACTACGATGTGAAGTGAGGTGGTCAGTCTCACGCTCGACCATCTTTACCTTTCCAAGATGACCAGAAATACCAAGGATGCTCTGGTACTCAATTTAATAGGAGACTGAATGCACCTCAGAGCGCCAGGCATGGAAACACTGCGAGAAATGTCTCCAGTGTCCTGGCCGGGATGTGAGCCCGGGCTGCCTGATTCTTAATCAGACGCGTTACGGTGACTCATCATCATTATCAATAAATGCACTATTTGAATTTACCAAGCTCGTTTTAATTTTTTCTTATCATTCTCATTGACTTTAAACTGTGTTTTTACCGTATTGAAATACTCAAGAGGTAAGGTAACAAAAACAATTTTTCTTCACAAAATTAATGTTTGTAAAATATGTTGGATTTTTGAAAAAAAAAACACTAATCATTAATTCTATTTATATTGAAAAAAAATATTTTAAAAAACAGAGAGAGTGCAGTGATATCTCAGTTGTGTTCACATCAACAGTTTCTTGATTTTAAATAAGGAAAACTGAAAGCCTAACTAAATTTTACATTTCACACAATACATAACTTCTTTCTGCTCAGTTAAACTTCCAGACTACCCTCAATTTTATATAAAAAACGATTTGAGTATTTCACTATTACATTTGGAGCGGATGAATTCCTAGAATTTGGTTAAAAACATCATAAGAAATATCATTCTCATTTAAATTAAATAGTGAGTTTTGTCCACCACAGACATTTAAGAACATGACTAATTTCTCACCTAGCTGCTGCAGTTCAATTGATAGAGTATTGGCTTTATATTCGGGAGGTCTGGGTTCGATTTTGCTTCACAGATTTTCCTGTTGCACAAGGTAAATACCGAGACATCATCTTAGGCCGAAACCTTCCCACATCCTTTCCCTTACCCTATCCTGATCTGAGCCAAAGATGCAAATGCCATAAATAAATTATTCCGTTCAATTCAATCCTCATTTTTTCATCTTCTTCATCTACTTCCGATTGGCACACTCCCACGTTATGGAATCTTTTATTACAATTTATTTGAAAAGCGTAGAATGGAAATGGAATCAAGATTGGTTATCAAATACGCTATAACATATGCATTTAGTTGGTAGCCTAAATTAATTTTTTTAATCGTTATAAAATATACATAGTTGTATAATTTACCGACTTTAAATGAGGCCTATGTTTCCAGAAAAGGGAATTTGTGTGGCTGTTGTATGTGTTCAATCCTGACTCAAGCTAATGTTATACTCGTTTATCAGTCTGTATCTTCTATAGTGACATTGGTACAAGTGATCTGTAAAAAGACCCATCAATTCACGAGAATTTTTTTTAAAATTCAAAGCTAGAAAACAACCACCTAAATTATGAAAGTTGGGCTATGCTTGTGACCAAATGTATTAAAATGGTAGCATTATAAAACATAATTTATTTATTTGTAATGCACTGAAGAAAATAGTGTTGCTATAACACTCACGAGAGGCAACTAAAATATACCATCCATTAAAAGCTTCTAGTAGCGTAAAGAACATTCACATATTTCTAAACTCTGGCTGATGATAAGGAAACAGGAAATCATATTCTTTGACTTCAGTACCAGACATATTTCAATTCAGGTATATTTGGAAATAAAGGACACTCATAAGAAATTTTAGGGACAAAATATACCAGCAATTTCGATTATTTTCCGTAAAAAAGGATGTTTACCTTCTTTATAAACCTCAGTTCACGATAATAACGCAATAAATTTACATTTAATTTTTATTTCGTTTCACATCCAAAACAGCATTACACATTTTCAACCCAGGACTACAAATTATGGCAACTCCCTTCACTTTACATGCTCAAACGAAGTCACGAACACTCAAAAACTATTTCAGGAGAAAGTTTCTCTCCCCGCTCTGACGTCATGTATTTTAGCCCCTCCCATCTGTTAAAAGTGGTAGTTATGACGCGACCTTATCAAGAAAGGGAGAAATGGTGGGTTAAGTAACCTTGGAGTAACCTATAATCCTTTACGTAAATAATTATCCGGCGCTTTTCATAAGCCGGTAGAACTTTATTATGTGACCAAAAGCAAAAACACGTTGAGTAACTGGGGTGCCTCAAATCTACAAATATCGGATTTATAGTGGAGACATCGACCAGTTATCGTAGTAACCAAAACCAGGCGCTAACATACTAGATATAAGAAACTCATATATCTTAGTTATCCTCTATATCCTATATCTTAGTTAGTATCTTCACAAATAGAGCTAAAGCTCCTAGGAAAAGAAAAGCAATTTAAACTGTAAAAATATTTTATTCTTCACAAACGGAAGAAATTCAGATCAAATTGTAAAACTGTTGAGTGCAACGCGCCCGTCGTACTCTATACAATTATATAATATACTTCTCGTGCATTACAAGTTTAAGTTCTTTCTGTAAAAATATTTCTTACAGTAATCCAGTTTTAAACATGATTACAAAAAACAGAATAATAATATAAGCAGCATTTCAAATTAAACTCAACTTTCATACAATATAAAACATTAACATTACTTCAAGAATGATAAAATATCCTGCTGCCATCTATCGAGCACCAAACTCACCACGTACTATAGCATACCGTACTCCAAAACTGTGGAAAACAACATTAAATCATGTAAATGCTCCAATTGGCATTCAACTGCATATCATAAAATATAACAAAGTAATTATCATAATCATCATTATCAACCAAAATATTCGTTACATAGCATAAAAACAACGACATGTCTCATCAACAAGTCCATTACAATCGACAAGGCTCAGAAATGGAGCCCATCTTTGATGTTTGCTTGTACTGCGAGGCTGTAGAGTTGAAAAATAATGTCAACAAATAGTAACAAATTATTCTATGGATTCTCTTGGGGTAAAATATTCCATAGGTGATCTAATTCCTCATTCGGGTCTCCGGGACTTCTTCAATGGGCTTCAAGAACAGAATTAAGAAAGACCTTAGAATAGGAACGTAGAACGTAATACAAAATGGGCGCTCCTCAGGTGGCGGTTCACGAAACTGAGAAGTACGAGCTGGATATATTAGCGACACAAGTAGCCCGATGGAAGGATCGAGATAGCATCCATTAAAGCAAGTACACTTTCTACTACGGGGGAATTCAGTAACACAATTCCTATTTAAAAACAATATCCTTCCGACAGTTCGGACTATAGATTTCATGAGCGAAAAGCTATCCTACGTTACGATACGTGCTCGATGGAGCAACACGGTTTTAATAATAGTCCATGCTCCGACCGAGAAGGCTGATGATAACGATAAAAATACTCTTACGATGAGCTAGGCTGTTCGACCAATTGCCAAAATATAAAACGAAAATCGTGTTGGATGATTTCAACGCTAATGTAGGTAGGGAAGAAACATATCGACTTACTATAGGCAAATCAAGTCTTCACGAAAAGAGCAACAACAATGGAGAAAGACTGATAACCTTCGCGATTTCTAAAACCTACTAGTAACAAGCACGTACTTTGAACACAAAGACATTCACAACTACGTATGGATATCTCCAGATGGCAAAACTCACAACTAGATTGATTACGTAATGGACGTTAGAGCTTACAGAAAGCGTAAGGTGATTACAGTCAGTGATTACAAAAGTTAGGGAAAAGTTGAGCATCGCGAACAGGGAAAACAAAGGATCAAATCAACTGAAATTTGAAGTTAAACGATTAGTAATACGAGCATAAAGACAGATTACCAACTCGAAATCTCAACGGCCTGAGCCTTAGATGACTAAAGACCACAAATAAAATCCAAATTCAATTGGAAATCTCAAATAGGTTCCATATCTTTGCCGAGTCGTGTAATAATAAAGATGACATTAATAATTAAATTGATGTAAGATGTGGGAGGCAATTTGTGGTACAGTGAAAATCGCATCGAAGAAACGTGTAGGTGAGAAGAAACGGTAGAGAAAGAACCCTGGTTTGATGAAAAATACCTTAAGCTTCATGAGGAACTAAAACAAGCTAGGCGACGATGGTTAAGTAATAAAACCGAAGCAAATACTAATCACTACAGCAACTTTAGATATAACGCAACACGCGGGTTTAGAAACAAAAAGCTAAAATATATTGCGCAGAACATTCAGAAGATAGAAGAAACAGTTCCCAGCCCAGGTTAGGGATGATTAGTAATAAACGTTAAGATCTTCTAGAAAATCTGACTAAAATGATCGATGTGTGGAAAAGTTATTTCAACAAACTTCATAATGTACAAAGGGAGAACAAAGAGAGGAATTTGAAATCTATACCACAAAACTGTGAATTCTCGAACCTTGCGATATCGAGGTAGAAATTTCGATAGAGAAGTAGAAAAAATTCAAATGACCAGAATATCATGGTACTGAACACCCTACCTCAGTTGATGTTGTACGTCGAAAACATGTGGAGGGCTATCTACAGATCCTCATAAGCCATTCACGGGAATACCTTTATCCTTAACTTTTACATACCAGTACCTATAATTAGAAAAGTAACCTGTCGCCAATAAGTACAGACACAACATGTACTTAAGTAGACAAAGATTTTAGTTCATTAAGAGAGAATATTTACACCTCTATGCATACACACTCTCCCATAGCTTCAGTTGTTTCCCCAGAGAACTACTTAATTGAAATATTGGCACAAAATAGCTTTCAAGCTTCATTCCGACTACTTGCTAATAATACCGTTGATTTTGCTGTGCTTGCTTCCCTTCCAGGGGTCCTCTTTGCATATCTCTCTGTTTTTGTCTTCCTCGGTATGTTTCCCGCTAAGCTTCTCGGTCTTTTTACTCGTAGGGCTGACGATATAATTTTTACTTCCTAGGCTGTCTTGGCGACACTTTTGAAATTGATATTCCCATTAGTACCAAGAATCTTTCTTTCTATTAGTTGTGTCGATCTCTTTTTCTGTATCGTCCAACTTGTTGTTTGACTTCGACCCTGATCATTATGTGGGTGTTCATTTCAAGTGTGTTACTAGAAGTTATGGTATTATAAATTATATATATTGCACGTCTGGGCATACTCCCATATATTCTTGATCCACGTTTTAGCTATTTCCGCAGGCTACACGTAGACCCCTTCTTACCATTTAGAGATTTTATTAAGTGTGCAGACGATTTCATGTGTAGTCATCATGAATCTGTTCATCTGCTTTCTCTATAAATATTTAACATAGGTTTGCAAAGGAAGTCACGTTCTTTAATAGTTGCTTTCATTTCTACTTACCAGCTTTGATGGTACCTCAATTTTTATACATGTGTTATATGTATAACACATTGTTATACAGGTCTACTAGAAACTTTTTTTTCGTTTATGCTGGTCATTTATACAGACGTACACTTATAAGGGAACGTTACAAAGTGATATTGTTCTATAAAAAAAATATAATGTTTTTATTTCATCATTCGGGTTAGATTAGGGATATTTTTATTCTTATCGAACTAGTTACATCTGTTTGAATGCGCTTTCTTTTCATCATCACGTATTATAAACCTACTTTCATAGTTGTATTTTATATTCTGCGCGTTAGACATAGCGGAACTGTGAGTAAGAAACAGAAGCTATAAGAGCAATGAAAAAGAAACATTCACGCAGATTTGTTTTCTGTGGACTGAGGGCGAAAAGAAATAAGAAAGTGATTATTTATCTGTTTTATATCGAATATTTTGTTGTAAGAAGACGATAATGAACGTTACAAAGAAATAAGAAATACATGTTTGGAAGACTTTGAAATACATGCTCGGAGGAGACTGAAGAAAACGGATGATTAGAAAAATTACGTAATGTGAAAGTAGTGACAGGAGTAGATAAGAGAAGATGACTACTAAAAATAATGAATAAGAGGAAAAGAAACTGGTATTAGGATTCCTTGTATGTGTTGAAGGATGTAATGAATGTATAATTGAAGGAAGAAGAAAAAGAGCGAAAAGATGGTTTAAGATATTGTTTGCACTAAATAAGAAAAGTCGTCGTACTTTATTACAAGTACGGAAGTGGAAGATTCGGACCAAATAGATAAGCAATAGATAATAATAATGACTGATATGCCGATAGTGTAGTATGTTCATTTCATTGTTTTATTATCATTATTATTATTATTATTTTATCGAGGATGAAATATCAAGGTCTGACCAGGTTGATGTTTTGTACGTTGATTTACAGAAAGGATTTGACTCTATAGTCACCCGATATTGTTACATAAATTAGAAATGCTAGGCCTCTCACCTCTTTTCGTGAAATTGTTCTATGCAATCGAACCTTCTCGGTGAAAATAGAGCAAACAATATCTGATGTCGGATGCATTCAAATAGAAATACCTCAGGGTTCTCCATTAGGGCCACTATTGTTCTTGCTATTCGTGAATGACCTGCCAATGAATATTACGAAGGCCAACGTGGCGTTATATGCGGTCGACGTTAAACTGTACAAGGCACTAAGGGGACATAAAGATGTACAGGAAGTTCAGGCAGCACTTGAACAAATAAACAACTGGTGCGAAATGAATGGAATGCGTATAAATCCGAAAAAAAAAACATGTAGCTTTCACTAGAAAAACACATTATATAGCATCAAGTTATTCTTTGAAGGGTATTCACATAGCAAAGAAAGAGACAATAAAAGACCTGGGGGTCATCTTTGAAGTAAACTTTCGTACGAGAAACAGGTGCAGAGCATGGTGAATGGGGCCCGTAAAATCATAGGATATATCTTCAAGCAATGGCCTCAGTTCAAAAACATGGAGAGTTATATAAGGTTGTACAAAGCTGTGATTCGACCGAAGATTGAATTTAGTGTTTTGATTTGGAATTACCTCCCTGCTTATTTGGAGTCAAAGCTGGAAAGTGTACAGAAGAGATACATCAGATGTTTGTGTTATAGCTCAGAGGAACTACAAAACTAAAACTTACGAATTGTGGTGTGAATCCCTTAAATTGGGCACTCTGAAAAACAGAAGAAAGAAGAGAGCTGGACAGTTTCTTAAGCGTATTATAAGCAATGATATATATTGCGAGTATATATTGACAAACTGTGTTGGCGGGTTATCATAAGACGAAGCAGCAGAATTGTTTGAATGTGAGACAAAAGAATACTGTGCTAAGCAGGATGTGTAATAATGAGATGGATTGCTAAAAGTCAACTTAGACTTTAACTTTGTACATAAACTCAGTTTATTATTGCATAATACCCGAGCTGTCTAGGCTATTGTAATTGCTGTATCAAGCACGTAAAATATATTATTATTATTACATTATCGTGAAACCGACCTTGAGCCGATATGTACTATATAAACAAGTACTGCTGAAGTAAATAATCTCGTAAATCTGGATGAAAACAAGTATGCATATACAACATACAATAAATGGAAATATAGAAATGTTGTCAAGTCTGATATGAGATTAATATTCCCTTTGTATTTAAATATCTAAACATTTCGAGTCACACGCTCACGCTAGTCTAAGGTTGGTAGGCTGAATCCAATGTGGAGTGGAAGTCGGAATATGCGAATTTCAAATCTTGAGGTTACAATAGTAGAGCACAAGTATAGTGTCTTAATGCGTCAAGTTGAATGGCACTGTTGGCTGAGTTAAGACCAATCCTTGAGAAACCAAGGTTCAATAGTAGTAACTATTCTTGTCTTCTCAGATGTATACATTAGTACGAATAACGCATTCATTAGCATGTAACCAGTCTTTGATTGGATGTGTATTTTGGAGTTACAAGACATTCAATTCTATTATACATGTTGAATATGACAGAACATTATCACAGTTTGAATGTTAACGTTCTAAACATTTCGCATTTCATTAGTTTGTGCTTAAAAGTTTTCTCTTTTACTTTCTATAGAGCAGAAGACTATACGTAAGAGCTACGTATTTTTCTAGTCTCTAGTTGGCTGAACGATAAACGAGTGTCTTTGCACAGCTATTACAGAATGTGTAAGTGGCATTGGATTGCGAAAGACTAGGAGGACATAAGTTATTTAAGTGAGAGAGAAGAGGTGTTAACAACGTTGCATTATAGGTGTTATTACGTGTGTATCGCAGGCGAAGCGTCTGCACTTGTACCCGTGTTGGCATGCAACAAATAGTTCGCATAACATTCGTGTTTTAGAAAACTGCTCAAATGCGTTCTTGAGAAGAGAAATCGCATGGTATAATCGAAAATACTATACCTCGACCGGAAGTATCACTTTTGAATCGAACAGCTCGAATTCTTAGCGAATTTCGTCGTTAACATATTTGTTCACAATTTACTCTGTTTGTCTCTGTTAAAAAGTTCTTGGCAGTTCTTGGCACCTATGACTTTAATAACTATTCAATTGTGAACCTTCGACAATGTTACCAGGTATATAAATCATCATATTTTGTACTACAGTCATTAACTCTTTTCACACAAAGACTAGTTTATATCTGATATTTAGTGGTGTAACAATTTCTGTTCTTTGATACGGCAGTTGGTTGAAACCAACTGTTTTGACAATTTCTATACGTTTACCATGCTTGCATATTTTATCAACCAGCACTAACAAATACAGACAATAAGGTGTGAGAAGACATTACATAATAAAAATACAAAGTAAACTAAACATTAACAATGGCAGTGAATTGAACTAAACTATATGTATGGCCTTTAGTTATCTTTATTTCAGGACGGATAATGTTAGTGTCTAAAGATAATGTTTGAATAGAAGTAACGTAACGATTTAATATCTGCCAATATTAGTGATAGTTCACAATCCGGTTATCAAAAACTTCAGGATAACCTTGAAACGCACTGGGTACGACATAAAATGTTCATGGAAGAGAATAATGTAAATATCATTTAATACCAATCTATATATCGTCGTATGCCTACTCTCAAGAAATTTCTGTATTGTCTATAACATGATAACTGAGATACATGGAAAGTAGTGGTCAATGCTAATTTATTGGAGATGATGAATTAATAAATACAGCGATATCATTAATATATTTAGTGAATCACCAGCTATTCATTGATTTTAAGAAAGCATATGATTCTATCAAAAGGGAAAAGTTATACAGTATCCTGATACGATTTGGAATTCCGAAAAAATTGGTCCAACTAGTGAAGATGTGTCTCAGCGACCCCATAAGCAGAGTACGGATAGGTAATAATATGTCAGATAGTTTCAAGATTCGCAACGGATTGAAACAAGGCGATGCCTTGTCACCACTAATGTTTAACTTCGCGTTAGAATATGCGATTTTAAAAATTAAAGGGGACAAAAAGGGACTATCATTGAATGGTTTGAATCAACTGTTTGTATACGCAGATGATGTAGATTTAATAGGGGACGATATAGATGCACTACAAAGCAACACCGATGCCTTAGTAGAAGCGTGCGATGAGATAGGTCTACAGGTAAACATAGATAAAACAAAATACATGATAACAAGCCGAAGCACAGGGAATGAAGGAATTAAAAACATAAGAATTAGGGATGAGGT
>JAGDQP010036851.1:4404-18874 GCA_022664845.1 Lepisma saccharinum | reverse complement strand
CAGGTTCATACTACAAAGAAGTTGAAAAATAACACCGAACAAAAGTGATCGCTAAAGGCCCTAAACAAAATTCCAACAAAATTGATCGCGTGACAAGTGTACGGTAATTCACAGGTTTCCGTGAACTGTCAGTAAAAGGCATAACAGACTTGATTTTCAAACCATTTATGATAGTGAGGAAACTTGTATGAGAACAGCCTCTTCACGTGGATCAGAAAATAGTGATTTTTAAATCTTTGTTTCTGGTGAAGAAGATTGTTGTCTTTCTTCGTTAAAAGTAGAATTTTATCAAAGTGACTAGGCTACTTAATTTAAAATGTCCGATTTTACTTCAATGACTGGCTTACTACAGCCAGTTATCAAAGTGGCTAGCATACTTTTTTGGCGTTTGCTGAAGAACTGTTTGTTTTTTCGGTTTTACTGGACTACACAATGACGAAAGTAACTGCCGAATTTATAGTATAATATGTAACAAAAAGCTTATACCTACAGCTATGACTTGGTAAATTTGGTAAGGAAATTTTATTTTAATTAAGATAACTTGTTTTATTTGTTAGTGGCTCATTACAAATGTATTATTAAAAATATATTTTGCCCATAACTGGTACATTGTAGTTTCATTGTTGCTTCTTTATACACACACAAGTTACAAATATCTAACTTAGGTATCACAGTTTTGATTCGCATAAATCAGAGTATAGGAAAATCTAAGTGAAAGTTAATTTCCTCTTAAACCTTACAACAGTCAGTAACACTGTCTACGTAGCGTTAACAGGCCCATTACTAGCACACTCACCCTATCCTTCACTTTGTTAATGAGATACATACGGTACAAAACTGACAATAGGATCTACTTCTTTTAGTTTACCAGAAAATACAACCTGCAGGTCGTAACAATTGCTTTAAAAAAATTATGGCAGTCATGCAGGTGATGTTAATAACATTTTAACTCTTCGTATTACCCTAATTTTACAGCTGTTAACATCTGAACTATTTACCATCTGTGAGAAAGGACCGTGCGCTTTTGGCATAATTGCGACGTAAAGCCAGTGTTGTAGATCAAACGAAATCTACTGACAGCAGCAATGGATTTCTGCAATTAGTTCATTTCTGTTCCCTTGGTGTTTGGAAACAAAAATCGATACACAGTACATTAAGGAACACTGAAAATGTCCCACCTAGAAAGACATATCCAATGCTGTTGAAACTTCGTAATCAGCGACAGATGTGACTTAATAACCACAAGCAACACTTAGTTTGCAGACAAGGGCACTGGGGGTCTCAAAAGTGCGTGATCAGTAAGCAGTGAAACCTCCTATCACTAGTACGTAAACTGCCGTCTAAAATAGCATGTAGCACTCTTGATCGTGTAACTCTAGAGATGTGTATGCGCTGTACTGTGTTTAACGTTTTAGGATAACGTATTGTTGCAATGACCTAAAACAATTCTGTAAGTTTGCAACAATATGTTACCCAGAACGTTAAGGACAATACAAGAGTTGAAGATCTCTCAAACTACAAAAATGGCTTGAGTTTCAGTCTTGATCGTTCTACCACCAAAACAGTATCATTTGTTATTGAGTTACAGCTGTCTCTAAATTTTAACATCATCGGATATTTTCTCCCTGGTGGACATTTTGAATGCCTGTGAATATAGTAGTTATAAATTTCCTCGAAACCTCAAGCTGACAGCAATTTAATAAATACAAGTCATTGTTCCCAACAATAGCTCTCTTTTCAAATATATCAGTTGTTTTGCCCATACTTACGCCAAAAAATCCCCAAAAGTATTTTTTTCCCCGAAAATTTCAACAGTGAGTATATTTTGAAGAATATATTATTTCTAATTTATACACTTCAATTTCGTATTTCCAGGCGGTACTGGCTCACGGTCCTCTACCAATAAGATTCTTTGACTAGTACGCTGTCACCCAAAAAGAATGTGATTCTCCATTGTTTAAATATCACTCTAGTAGCGACTGTACCACGCCTACTTCATTGCATATTGCATGGATTTAACTTTATGCAGGAATTGTTCCAACACGTATTTGAAACCTTCCCTTCATATCCCTTGTGTCAAGAACTCGCTGACACGAATCTTTTCGGCTTACCCGTATTCGTATGCAATATATGGCACTCACAATCACATTAATATCTCTATCCACTGACTTAACAGTATGGAAATTCTGCTGTGCAAATTTCTATATTTTCTTTACTACTATCTAGCATGCGCGGAAAAAACAAGTCAGAAATAGGCCAAAATGTGAGATCTGTATGTGACGCACCACCTTCGCTTACTTATACGTCAATTCTAAACGTGAGTTGAATCATCGCATTTTGGTACTTTTAGTATAAGTCAGCGTTCCGGAAACTATTTTCAAGTGCGGACCAGTTTTATTAGTTGGTAGGTTCAACGGACCACCCTGCACCTATCCAAAGACAGGCCCCAAGGACCAACTGTGGTCCGCGGACCATCGTCTGCGGTATAGAAGATTAATACTTACGCCGGGCAGGGAAGAAGAATATATGTCTACTTATACTATTTGGACCTACATATTAACTTGTAACTTAATATTTTAAGTCAACATATACTAGAAATATTATATGAAATATTCTTTATGGAAAATAGTATAGGTCATCGAAGATTTTTACAAACAAAATTAACATGTCTGAATTTTGTTATTAGACCTAATCCCACATTTTAATAACAATACTTAGACTACAGCAACTTAATCCAGTATAGATACTGAAAGAAATTTGTTTGTCAATTCGATAGTGATGTTTTGTACTAATCGCAGTTTTTTCTTCTTCTTCACATTGGTGAAGGTATTGCAACAGTGTTCAACACTCGACAAGCAGTACGTGATACTTCCTGCTCTTTTCCATTGTAAATTTGTACTACAGTTTGCTGCACAAGATGTGGGTAACGTAGCTACTATATTTGGTTTTCCTTGACATTGAAAGAAATGGATTTCCGGGCGAAGAAAATCTTGGAATTGTAGAAACAATCGCAACTAGTTATTGGTACAAATGGTAAGTAGTATATGCAAAGAAAAAAGAAGAGCGTGCGGAAGAAAGTGAATCTTCTGAGTTAAGCAGTTATGATTCAAACGTAGACAAACAATATGTACCTGATAATGACAGTGAAAGTGATGGTAGCAGCGTAACATGCCAATGGAGTATGACTCATTAACGTCCCAGGAAATCCAAACAAACACAAGGATATTACATAAATTCAAGAAAAAGCAGAGTAAACAGAAAAGTAAAAGAAACACTGGGAAAGAATACATCAACTCAAGGAATAGTACTAAATTCCAAATGTTCAAAACCTTTAACAATGTGTCGCCTGAAGTGTAAGGATATTCTGGAAGAAGATAGTGATGGGCGATGTATAAGTGAAAAACTGTCTGAAGAATATTGGTCATTAGGGGACAGAAATAAAGGGTTGCATACGTAGCATCTCTTGTTGAATCTAAAGAACCAGTCGTTCTCAAGAAAAGAACAAATGATCTTGAGAAAGCAAGAAACAGAACAAAGACATATGCTTAATTTCAAAACTAATGGTAACCGCGTACGTGTGTGTAAAGGTTGTTTCATGCTAACGCTTGATGAAACTCAAAATGTCTGTCACACTCGCTATTGCCAGTGGGGGAACTCCATCAGACGATAAAAGAGATCGCAGTGCTTCGCGAACAAACATTACCAAGGAAAACCTGATGAAGTAAAGCGCCATCTCTCTTCATTTCCAGCATATGAATCGCATTACGCACGACGTAAAAGTAGTCGTTCATTTTCGCCACCGCATTTGAACTTACAGATTATGTGCAAGCTGTACTGTACACAGATCAACACCTGAACCTGATATCTCGTAAAATATACGAAAGAGAAATTAATAAGATGAATATATAATTTAAAACGGCCACAAATGTGATATATTACATATAAGAAAGTCTATCGAAGTGAACAGAATTCAGGAAGAATTGAGTCACCATCAGTTTGAAGCTGACGCTGCATACCGTTCAAAGGGCAGGGTCACGGAATTAGCAAAACAGAATTCGTCCATGAAGTGCTACACATTTTACTTTCAGCAATGTTTGCCAACACCTTATCTGAACACGACCGTTGCATTTTACAAAAGATGCTATAATATGCAATTTTACAATGCACGAAACAAGTACAAGAAGTGTAAAGTGTTACATGTGGAATGAAAGTGAGGGTGCTCGTGGAGGAAACAAGTTCGCCACATGCATATACAAAGAACTTACTTTTCTCCCAAAGGATGTGCAACATGTTTTATATTCAGGCACTTGTGGCGGTCAAAACACGAAATCACATGCAGCTGCTATGCAAGAAAATAAAAACCTTGAATGCATTAATCACAAACTTTTGGTTAGTGGCCACGGCCATATGAAATGCGATTTCAAACATGCATTGATCGAGAAATATAAGAGGAGATTACAATTTCAAATTGCTCATCCTTACGATTGGTATCAATTGGTGCGCTCGGAAGGTAATGAGAACAAATTCCATGTTACAGAACTCTCACAGAGATTTAACTGATTTCTCTCTCTACAAAATTGCCTTTGGTCTTAGAAAAAAAGATGAGAAGAAGAATCAATTTAGTTGGCAAAGTGCAAGATGGTTCCGTTATGACAAACAACTTGGAAAACTACAGTATAAACACACACTAGATGAAAACGAACCATTTAGGACCCTAAATCTCTGTCGGAGAGAAAGTTCAAAAGTTGCTTTGTTGCCTTCAAAATGTTACGCTACCACATTATCTATCACAAGGGAAAAGGAGGAAGACATTTTGGATCATCTTCCATATACCTCAAACATTCCACGCCTTCTACCAAGGACTGAAAACTTCAGATATCCCAGAAATATATCCAGACATTTAATCGCACGAAGAAAATGAATGAACAAGATTGCAGTGTCAGTTGTATGGATTTCATATTCACAACATTTAAAAAATTAACGAGGAACAAAAATTGAATGAATATGAAGAGTACATGAAATCAGCAGTGCACTGTACAATAATGAACTTAAGTTACTAAAGTACTTTAATTTATAATGAACTGCTTATTTTATAAATATTATATGTTTATTCTTCACGTTCATTCAATTTTTGTTTCTCGTCAAATCTTGTACTTTAGAAAAGATACCTCGTGGAACTGTGAATACTTCTTTTGGATTAGAATACTTCTAAACATTTTATGAGGACGCTGCATTTCTAACCGTTTATTTGAAATCCATTTTGTAAGATTGCTTTTACATACATTTCGCATTATTTCTACGTTTTTATCACGTACTGTCAACGGTACAGATAGTATAAGTCCATAGCTTATGGTTGATTGCAATACTATAAGTACAGAAATTTTTAACAACGTTAAGATATTAATGACAAACTCCTTTGTAAGCATTCTAGTTACAGAACATAATGTTTAATTACAGTAGTGTCAGTCAAACTTGTAACGTATTTTAGTAAATTAAAAAGAATAGTCTCCAGAAAAATTTTTTTTTTTAACTTTACTGATTTTCCCACGCATGCTAGATATATTCTGTACATACATACATCGACTTAATACACGTACAGTATCTTGCGTACCGTAGATCAAAATATTAAAATGCAAATTTTAATATTTTAATGCAAAAGTTACAAACACTTGCAATCGCTGATATCCTGCACGCATTTCAATGCTATCTTACCTAACTCAAGACACTTGTGTAAGTTATTAATACCTATAACATGTGAACATTACATTGCCTATAATTACAACTAGACAGTGCCAACAAGAAATTGGACAAGCAAATGCTTATTGGCTATTATTCGGTTTTTTTTTTTTATTTTTTTTTTTACCAAAAGCATTGGAAATGTATCATCTTGTATATATTATTATTCTATATTCACTGTTAAGTACTAAAAAATAAGTTATCCGCAATTGTAGTTTATATAATATCTTTGTGGGATTTTTTAAAAATGTATTTTGTACCTATTTCGTGTGTATGTATTGCCAATATCCGGGTAAAATATTTTCATTGTATGTATGCACGTGTGTGCTACTTTGTGTATAATTATTTTTTTCTCACTCTTAATGGCCTCCCCAACAATTTTAACCTAGTAATATAGATATTGTATTGTATATATTATTCTGTATTCACTCTCAGAAACTATGAAATAAGTTAACCGCATTTAATTTCTACGTTGTATAACCTCTTTGTTGTAGTCTTTATAAACGTATTTTGTCCCTATGTTGTGTTTTGTGTGTATGTATTGTAAAATTCAATATCCGGGTAAAATATTTTCATTAATACGTTAAGGGTGTGTTAATGTTTAATGTGGGCTGTATGTATCGACGTCTGTGTTGCTTTGTATTTTATACTGTTAATGTCATCACACCAAACAGGAAAAATTTAACATAACATGTCTGATCATGTACATGTGTGTGTGAATATATGTTACTGGACTGACATGTTCTATGCCAGTTTGCAATTTGCATGTACCTGGTCAAAGGAGCGCAAAAATAAAATAAAATCATTCCCTAAGACACTGATTTTTAATCCTTCACTTTCTGAAATCATCTTTTATTTAACTAACATTTGTGGATCATACCCTATGACTCTCATCCGTCACATGTGTGATGAAGGATAATGTTCTTCGCCGAGCACTTTGTCTACATACCATACAGGCACTCACCTGGTGAAACTGAAGGGAACCCTTGAAAATCTCAATTACAGCAACAAAGTTGAAACCTACGTGTCTCTCCAAAGCCCGCCACTGTAACCACTGAACCAGCTCGGGGGTTGGGTGGTAACCAATAATTTATCAGTTTTGTAGAGAGAGAGAGAAAAAAAACAAAACATTAATAGATCACCGCATCTAATAATGAACCTGCGCTGCGCGGAAATTAGTCTGTATCAATTAACCAAATTGCACAAGGCATTGCTCTAAATCTATTAGCACTGCAATCCGTCCGGGTTGTGTAAAAGCTCTGTTCAGGTTTCTCGTGAGTGCTACGATATATATAACCTCGCTAACAGGAACGTACACGACACTACGCAACTCTATGTATTTTACTATGCATACCCCTAAGTATCTATCTATACTAATCTTTTAAACTATTACCAACAAGTAATATTACTTCACAATTTGCAATGTCTCGTGTGTGTGTCACAATTACTAAAAAAAAAAAAAAACTGCTAACAAGTGATCAATGACTTGCAAAGTAGCAAGTAAAACTTTTCTCAATTTTGGCCACATCATGCAGCTATTTGCTGATTCTCTCTCTAAACACTTTAGAGCCCGATCTAATTCAAAGCTCTCGCCATTAAGTCGTCAATGTTACTTGCACGTTTACAACGTTCCTTTTTTTAAGATGCTATTTCTCATGATTCCAACCATCAACGACTGTGTATCTGGTACCTGAACATTTTCAAAGATCTTTACGTTCATAGGCATGGCACAATGATTGTGGGAACTGCGTAAGCAAACAACGAAAAGTGACTTACAAAATACACAGAGTCGAGATCAGAAATGGATCACCAAAATGATTTGAGGCCTTATACGGAACAGCTTCCGAAAGAGGGTTCACTTTACTTTAATGGCCCGAAAACAAACAAATTAAAAAGTAAAATTTACAAAAGAAATATAACATTTCCAGCGTGTGTAGAAGTGTTAAAATGCAAAAAGTACAAGTTTTGAGTCATGTAGGTGGAATAAGTGTGAGAGCTATATGCACTAGTTAAGTCTCTTGCGCTTTGGTGGCAAGCACATGCATTGTCTTTTAAACACAATGTACATTGTGTATAATGAAAAAACTAACCCTCCATTCCTCGGTCGATACTGACAATGTCTTTTGTGGTAAAATACGTGAAAGTATTCATCCGCATGCCGACATATTTATTATGTGTTGATCAACTCGAGTGCGTATTTAACGAAATAATAATGACACATAGCTTAGGTCCAATTTTTTATTACTGGATGTTGCTAGGTGTTTACAAAAGTGTCCGTGATAATTATTTACACGCGAATAAGCTGCGTACATACGGTTCAATAGGTGGGGGAAGCTGCGGGCCAAAAAGTAAAGTTATCCCCGGAAAATTCTTCGATGTATACCTATAAACAGGGCTCGAAAAATCCCGGGTGCCAGATCGGCATGGCGACTGGAAATACTAGTCTGGCGCCTACATTTTCCTACGTTAGTATTACCAATTTTTAACTGCCAGTAGTTATTATATTTATGTGTTTGGCTTGGATGGTTTAAAAAGAAATTAATCCTCGTTGTCCAAAGAACAGTGGATAATTGGCATTTCGGTGTGTACAAACTACAAGAGATAAGATAAGCATAGACAATAAAAGAGACAGATATCGTGTACACTAAGGTAAGCTAATACTTTCTATACCAGTAACTATAATTTAAGGTTAAAACATGTAGGCCTATGCATCAAATTGTATTTGTATTATTGTGGCGCCTGGTTTTTAGAACTGCCGCCTAGATAAGAAGAAAATTTTTCGAGACCTGTCTATTACAAAACGTTCTTTAAAATCAATGTAGACATGGCTTTGCAGAATAGATTGCAGACACAGGTACTTGTCCCTGACTGAACAAGTATGTTGATACAATACAATCCCAAAAAAAACTTAAACCTTCATTGTTTAGAATACCAATACAATCAGTTTAAGTCAGCCTTTGTTTGCGCGTGAAAGAGCATGGAAATGATTACAATGCTATTCTTCTTAAAACGCTACACTACTTAAAAGTTAACATTAATATCGTAAGTACATCAGCAATAAGGCCGAGAAACATAACATGCAATACTTCTAATTACTTGACATGCGAGATAGAAGTTCATAAATATCAACATACTCCACGGGGTAGAAAAAGTAGACTCGTTTTCATTTGTGTCCTTGTACACTAAAAAGATAGTTTTTGCAATCTTTTTGAGTGGGCTAACAATTCTCCTTAATGTAAATACTACGATTATTTACAAAATCACATAGTCACTTTTGACTACCATTGATCACATGAAGCCCGTTATACATGCAGTCTTCTACTGTGACTAGTCTACAAGACGAGGTACCATACATATTTACATTTCATGAAGGTTAAAAGGCTATATGTAAGTATATCGTTCTTACAACATAGGTATTTACTTTAAGCAACAACTTAAGCTATCCTATAAATAATACTTAAAAGGAACTTCACGACATCATTATTAACCTTAACATCACTCGGCATACAAACACTCTTCTGCTGGCTCGGTCCCAAAATAACGGTCTCCAAAATTCCCTATACCTGGAAGAACATAAAATTTTTCATTGATTTCCGGGTCAACAGCTGACGTTACAATCTTTACTTTCGGAAAAGCATACGCTATTGAATGAACACCTGAAACAGCCATAAGAAGAGAAACCAGAAGAATATTTTCCTCAGGGACATCATGATCAAGTAGGACTCGAATTGCCATCATTGCTGCAGCTCCAGTTGCAACTGTTGCATCCATCAGGATGATTTTGTAATCCTTAATATCTTTGGGAAGTCTCAAGTAATACAATTCTGGCTCTCCTGTCATTAAATTGGTTTGTATTAGTATCTTTCCTATTCGTATGTCTTTACACACATCACATAATGCTTGTTCCATTGTTTCTCCTGCTCGCAGAATTGAAACTCCACACATTTTATCCGTAGCACTTCGTTTTCCATGATACGACACACCTTGAGGGGTTTCAATAACTGTATCCTTAAATGGTAACAATGATAGGGCGTACTCTACCACTAACCTAATAAGACGTTTAGAATAAAATATAAATTCATCACGAGGCGTGTCCTTATTTCTAATGAAAGTGTGTAGTCCTTTAACCTGGGGAGTTGACGGCAGGATGAATATTGAACTTGGTAAAGGTTGTCCACTGTAAGAATGGGCAAGTTCCTCTCGTACCTTGAATCCTCTAAGTTGTAACTGAGTATGCACATGATGGACAATAAGTTCTATAGCTACCTCATTTTCTCCTCCCCGTGGAACAATTATGTCTGCATGTATCATTGAAGGGGCAATATAATAATCGAAGGCAGGTTTCACAAACTTATTATATTGCTTCAAGACACCCTCTAAATCTCGGCCACGCTGGGAAATATCTCTTCTCAATCGTCGGGCTAGTCTTATGTCTGAATCCGTATCAACAAATATTTTCATGTCTAGTATTTTCAACAACGCAGCATGGTAGAAAGTAAGAATGCCCTCGAATATAATAACGTTTGCACCATACATTGTTTTTGTTCTATTCTCACGTGCATGTGTCACAAAGTTGTAAATAGGCACTTCAACATTTTTACCATCCTTTAGCCGCTGAAGTGTTTTGGTAAGTAAATCAAAATCAAAAGCATCCGGATGATCGAAATTATATTCGTTTATGGCTGCCAAATCATGCTGTTTTTCATTTAGTACCTTATAAAACGAATCCATACTTAACAAAGTCACCCATGGCATGTTCAATGCCTCTATAATTTTGGCTGCAACAGTTGTCTTGCCCGATGCACTTCCTCCACAAATGCCTATAACGAAGGGCTCCACATGCTGCCCTGCAGAATTATACCATGGTGGTCGACCTGCCGTATATATAGTTCGTGAATGACTATGAAGTATGGACTCACGTGCTGTTTTGGTCGCTGATTGCGCTGAGTGAGACGTTGTTCTTTGACGTCTTGCTCGTGGTGATTTTTGTGAACCTGCTGACGGTGGACGTGGTGATTGTGGTGGAGGTGTTGCTGGTGTTGAATAATAATTGCCACTCTTTTCCTCTTCCTCGTCTTGAGTAAATGTTTGTTCTTCTCCTTCTTCAATAACATCACTATCAGAACTAGCAGAGCTCGGTGGATCAAACTGAAACTTTCCTGCCATTTTCTTCTGTACGCCGTACGGTCAGTGTTTTCAGGTTCTCGTCATATATATCCCTCAAAATGCTAGAAGAATTCCCGATTTTTGAAGCAACATCCCGCGTGATAATTTACTCTCAAAATAACTGAAACTAAAAACAGGCCTTAAATGCACGAATAATAATAATATAGACAGTGAGAAATATGTGGGAATGCGTTTCTTTGTTTCAAGCAATAAGGCAAACTTACGGCCACTGGCAGTTTCAGGATTCATGAACAAGGGGTACAATAAGCAAAACACCGCCCCCCTGTATTTATACATAATGAGAATCTATTAAACAGTTTCACACCGTCTTTTATATATTACACATTCACATGGGTCCATTCCAAGCCCCTAACATCACGTAGCGGCGAACGCGTGAAAGTTGCGCAGCACGCCATACTTGGGTTAAGAAAACGTGAAGATAGTACAATGTATATCAATCACTACATGTAGCAGGTGCGCGAGAGATTTTCCCAGAATTCCTGCGCGACGTGACGTCACGCGGCAGGTAGAGAACTAGGGAAGTTTATGTATGATTTCTGCTGGCAGATGAATTCCGCGCACTATACTACAGTATTATTACACGTACCTTCTGAATGAATAACATCAATAAACATGAATAGGAATAGTAGTTACTGTGCTGTTGCTCAATGTTCCAAGTATGGACGAAAGACGTCTGGTGTGATATATCATTGATTTTCAAAAGATCCAGTTATACAGTGTGAGTGGATTTCGAGGTGCAGATAAAATTAATGTGAACAACGCGCGTGTTTGTTCAGTCCATTTCACTCATGAGGACTATGAAAAAGATTTAAAACATGAACTTCTTAGGTCCTTTGAGAAAGAAGCTACGTCCTCATGCATTTCCAAGTGTGCATATACGAAATTGGAAAGGGAACAAAAATGTAAAGGGGACTGCACACTTTCATAGGTAACTTAAAAAAAAAAAAAAAAAAAAAAAACTTAGGGAGGTCCTGATTTCAACCATTGCTAGCGCCTGTTTTCTTTAATTTCCTGAGTAACAGTAATATTAGGGTGGTATTGTGTTAAAATTGTAAAATATTACCAAATACCAAAGCGTATGAACACAGTCGAAACAGGAAATTCAGTTTAGCGAGACGAACTTTGGTTGTAGAAATTAAATCAATTATTTTATTTTATTTATTGAGAAGTCATACTTTAGCCTCCCGTTTAGTTTCTTATTGATATTAGACAATTGTATTCTTGTTATATATTTATTTAGTAAAGAAAAGCATTATCTCATATTTTACCAGCAACAATTTAAAAGAAACTAATTTTATTTCTCCCATCCATGTTTGCAATCTCGCTCTTATTGTAATTCTCTAGGTCCAGGTCATTGGTTCTAAACTTATTCTAAATTGCGTACCTCTTGGTAGCCCGAGGGAGCCCCTGAGAACCCCTTGTAGTGGGGTGCTCGGAACACATTTTTGAAGAGAGATTCGTCAAAATATCAAAGCGACAGAACGGAGCCTAGGGACCACATTTTCCCTTCTCTTATGCAGTGTTATTTTTTTTTTAGCGTAGTGTTTCCATTAGTTGCAATTCAAACCCAGAGTTTCAGTTGGGGTGGGGGTGTAAGTAGGAGTTTTGGAATGTCTCTATTGATTTTTAAAAGTACTAATTTTTATCTTGGGGTGTCTGCTCGGTGATTTAGGAGTAACACCTCATTGGGGATCTGACAGAATCCCTGTTAAAACATAACATTTATTGTTCTGTAACTACTGGTAATATATTGAATTTTTTACTTTACTGATTTTTCGGGAGTTACTTGTTATTTGTCGCCTAACCCTGAACGATCCAACACGTACCAGTGGAGGGTCCAGAGAGGGGAGCACAGGTGGCGCGCACCAATGTATATAATAAACTAAGAAAGTAGCGCAGTCTTGGCCCTCCGAAGCTAAAAACCGGGATTGCGGGTAGGAGCTCGTGTGACGTCATCCGGAGTTGTACACACAGAGGAACCAGATAACGGCACATTCTATTCAGTATTTGACAGCATGAATTTCGCCTTTCTTCTAGGAAAAACATTGTGCTTGTTGTGTGTAGAGATCGTTTTGTTTTCTTCTGTGAATAAGTGCAATGATTATCTTATTTTATTTGTTTATTTTAATTGCAACTCCCGGGTCGAAAACAGGAACATTCGAAAGCGAGCATTAGAGTCACTTAAAGAATATCTCCTCCTATAAAAATGTCTTAAGTCTACCGAATGTGTTTGGTCTAGTTCTTCAGCAAGCTAAAATGTCGAAAGCAATAACAGAACATTGGCGGAAAATATGGAAGCAGAAAAGGAAATTAAACGTGTCTAGAGTCAGCAAGAAGAAAGCAATGTTACAGTTACGAGATTTAGAAAAAATGTAACCGTCCGCATGCACAAGTAAAGTACTTGAGAAACACAAACAAGATCATAAAATATCGATTCATTAGCATTCGCGGACAGAGAGAGATCACTTTCAAGAAAAGGATTGTTGAAATTCTTAAGGTTAATCTAAAGCAACGATATCCAACAAAAGATGGCAGAACTACCTCCGTATATATCTAATGTATTTTCACTGTTACACGAAATTTAATTGCTGCTCCTACAAATTCAAGCCTAGACAGTTCAAACTTTCAGGGAAGAAAGTTCATAACCAATTCAAGAGCGTGATCGATGCCGATTTTTAATTTTCGTTTCTGTTCATTGTTGAAAGAGCTTCATTGTTATAGGTTTTGATATTCACAACAACAATGAAGCGATTCTTGCTTTTTTCACACAAAAGCAAATTCAGTGTTTATTGAACCGAAAACGTAGACAAAGAGTGGTCCAAAACGAACGTTTTGAACGCTTTATCGATAAGCTGTGTTTCGCGAAAATCGTATATGTACGTAAAAAATTAGATGAAGATATCTCTTCCACGTATATCAACTTGAAAAGCGTGGACTAAACAATTTCAAAGCAAACCTGGATATTAGAATACATACCAATAGAAAGTTGCGGTAATTATTATTATAGTTATAATGTTTAATATTTTGTTTAAAAAGAATGAAATATTGGAAATTAAAATTTTGGAAATGTATGTGTCTCCTTTAAATATACTAACAGACAAGAATTTGCAGTCTCGATTTTTTATTTTTTAACATTTGTGCAAATTTTGTGTTAGTGGAATTATGGCCAACGATAATTTAATCAAATGTTGATCTGACTTTAGTAATATGATCGTTCTAACGTACCCCGGAATGCCGCAGGCCATGTTGGTACCCTGCTCTGCTATAACGAAATCATTAATCATTCTGTTTTTTTTCACAAATTTACTCTCGGATTTGACAGCTCTCTAATTAAAAATTAAATTGAGCTTAACTCTTGCGTCTTACCCCTTTCCCCGGCCCGGAAAACAAATATTTATAACGTAATGCCACAGGCCATTTGCCTTTTTGCTGGATGAAAAAAAAAAATATAGAAAAAAGATTAATTAGTTTTGAAAAGAAAGGGGGAAAAATAGGAAGAAAAATTTTTAATTTCTGATCCAAACCACAAGTGGAGATAATGAAGTCA
>JAGDQP010036850.1:0-18875 GCA_022664845.1 Lepisma saccharinum | reverse complement strand
CAAGCGTTTTTCAGGAGCTACATGGATGAGGATATCAGCAGACCGAGATATGTGGAAAGAAAATGGGGAGGCCTTCATCCAGCAGTGGATGGAAAACGGCTGAATATGATTATATATATATATATATATATATATATATATATATATATATATATAGAGAGAGAGAGAGAGAGAGAGAGAGAGAGAGAGAGAGAGAGCGTTTGGAACCACTCTATTCACTGGTTTCTTACAAGCCTTAATCCTGTGACCACATGCAGAGAATGAGAGGATGCCAACCTCTCGACCAACAAAATGTCTTAAGTTTGTTGTTGTTGTTCAAGGAGACGCCACTAATAGCACTGTCTTCTGTTTGAAAATTAATACATATCAAGAGATGTCAGCAAAATATGAATGAAAAGATGCGGACAACGAACAAATGATATTTGTTGGTTGCAGAATAAATGGAGGGAAGCAGTTGTTTGTTGTATTCCTAAATTAAATTCAAAAAATGAAAGAATTGGCTGTGAACCTATTTCTACCCCGTCTGCCTTTACTAACATGTTTTCAAAGTCACTTGTAATACAATTAATCCTGCCCAAAGTGTAATATTGCCATGTCAACATGAGTCCCGGCGCAAAAGGTCAACATACCCAAATCTGGCTGTACTTACTTATCACATAACATCAGCATTAAATAAAGGGGTACGAATTGACGTTATCTATACTGACTTGGCCAAAGCATTTGATTCTGTAGGTCATGATATCCTGTTACGTAAGCTCAGTTACTTTACTGACTCTTCAATGATGTTCAGTGCCTCGTATTTTCAAAATTCGTAAACAATCTGTTCTTTACGAAGAGCTTTGTTTAAAAAGACAATTCGAGGTTTGATCAGGTGTTCCCCAAGGATCAAATTTGGAACCTTATCTATTTGTAATATTTATCAATGGCTTAGCAAACTTTATTATGAACTCTAAAAGAAACTATTGTTTGCTGGCGGTAAAAAATATATTTGTCGAATGTTGATGTCCTGTAGAATTTTATTGAAAGTTGTAAGAAACTTGTAGGTAGTGTTAGAAAAATATAAGCAAGTGGTTATACTGATTCTTTTTGTGGTAGAAAACTGGTATTAAAGATTAGCCGATTGTTCTGCGAATAAATAAGCAAATAAATAGACGTAACTTCGAGTTTGAGTTGCATATGAACGGAACTTTCGGCAGTGCCCATTGAGCTTTTGCCAGAAAATTTTAGTGGTGTTAGCGAAGCGTGAAAGATTTCGCCAAGCCATAGACAACATGAAAATCCTTCCAAAAGAATTTTCTTCTGGGGTTCTTGAAACACGACCGTGGAGAAAATGGACTGACAGAACGAGAAGTGGAGAAGTATTATTGAGAAGGATAAACTATTATTCTCATAAGAGCCATAGCAAAAAGGAAGATAACTTGGGTTTGGTCACGTCTTAAGAAGGAATTGTTTAGCTAGCAGCCCATTCCAAAAATCTAACTTTGCCATAATTATTTTTAAAAAAAAAAAAAAAAAAAAAAAAATGAAACCAGACTTTTCAAACCAAATATATTTTTAAAATCTTCAAACATGCATGACCCAGGAAGGCCTTAGATCTCACGCCCACGGAGGCTATTTGATTTCTTATTAGCGTCGTAAAAGAGTTCGTGGGTTACTAAGTATACAGTACCTATTGTTTTCGTTAAAGTACATCACGAAGTCCAAACAACTCATTTCGATAGGCTTGCACCAGATTTCGACAAGCGTACTGCAAGTGAGCAATTCGGCTAACCCCTTCACCGAATCTCACTGTGACATTGGTTACGTTTGAGCGATTACGTTAATGGAAAGTGACTCAAGCCTTCTGAACATATAACTATTTATTACACCTAATAGACCAAATCTTCATCTTACAAAATTTACTATAGTAAATAAACAATATTACTTTTATATATTGTCATGATGAAATATTATTACTCATTTTACGATAGCAAGGTTCTTACAATCTCTCCCCCTTCCGATCCGCGTGTAGTCACAATTTTTTCACCACTCAATGACATTGTGGTTATACGTAATGAAATAACGCCATGAACACATGTTTATGAATACAAGAAACAAAATAGTTAATAACATGTAATTGTCATACTATTCATTCTAGTACCAAGGGAGAAAAGACACGATAGAAATTTAAATTGTGGGTAGAAATTTTTAATGAATGCTTCATTTGCTTAACTGCGTTAACAAGTGTTGAAAGAAGGAAAAGTCATTCAAATTTTAATGCATGAGAGAACAACATAACCATGTGTATGTGTGACCTTCGGGTTTAGTTATGATTAAGGTACAATATTAACAAAATAATAATAAGCAATTTGCATAAATATGTAGTCCTTTTAAGCAAAGTGTTTGTGTACATCATTTAATTATGACCAGAAGTTCTTATTGCCAACTTCCGCTAACGCACAATATCAACGTGAAGGATGTTCTGTTCCCTGCACACTACTAAAAGGTGGCGATAAATTACCAATCTTATAAATTATAACAAGCTATCGTGTGAATAGTTCACATGTCGTCGCGTTCAACTGATCTTCTTTAGAGATCTTTTAGTTTCATTTCAGTGCATCTGGTCAATTCGTCTGTAATAAGTTAGCGCCTCAACCAAAGTAGATAATGAGAAAGTGACCTCAGATTTGGGTTCAGAAATCTTGATTCATTTTAACTCGTTTTTAATTTTGGTACTTTTGCAGTATATGTACTCAGTATCTAACTCACATTAGCTCCTGAAGTGCGTGACGTCATGACACGTATTCCATTAACGTTCCAAATAGCATGCCAGCTTGCAACAAGGTTGTCAGTCATTTGCGTTAAGGTTGTCATACTTACTATTGGGTTGAAGTCAATAAACAAGCATGAAACAGTCTTGTTCAAACATGATTTAATTAACCTAATTCAAACTGGTTGAATCAAGTAGTTAGGCGAGGAATCTCGCCAAACTTATTATTTATTTAAATTTTGTTTCGTTGCACCTTCGATATCGTCTCAGTGCGATGAAGTCCTATCACGTACCAGAACTGTTTCGCAGTAGGATAATCTTCGCCAACTTTCACCCTTTAAGTATAGGCGTGTCTTGCAATCTAATGAATAAATAGGGCTTAGAAAGCGAGATAGGGCGTGTGATTCCGTGGTCTGGCGACTACAGCATCAGATTGGTGGATCAATGGACCTCTCCATTCAATTCCCACCGACAGCAACGTTTTATTTTTTAAGAAGAATATTATGTTTTTCTTTCTTACCTTGTCATGGCTATTTCAACCTGATTTTTGTAAACTAGACTCCTTCTCTAAATCTTCCTGGCTTGATTTGCTAAGCTTGTACTACGTTGTCCTACTTATCAATTAAGCTTTGTTTACTAATTAGTCAGGTTAAAATTACTATATGAGTTATGATCTTTCAAACTGAAAAAAAAAATTACTGGAATTGGATGAGAAGCTGTACAAATCATGACGTCAAAGTGATCTGACCCGCCTGAAATATTTAACGGCGGCTAAGCTTTTTACATAAAATTAGCGAATTTTGCATTTTTACCTGACAACAAGACGAGATATAAAAAACTGTATAATGGCAACTTTTTAAAGAATACTTTGTCATATTTCAAATAAAAAAAGAATTCTGAAATCGGATAAGAGGTTAAAGAAATAATAACGTTAACGAGATCTGGCCCATCCGCCATCTTTAATGACCGTTAGATGTGGGTCCGACCACAGTAGGTGGTGGCAACCTGTGATTTCACATTATTTAAAGTGTCTTTAAAAAGAATCAAAAGAGAAACTACGTCCGAATAATTTTGCATAATCTTGCACCATTACGACCATTGCTAAATGCATATTACGATAGCAAATTCTGAGCTGCGATACTCTCCACAAAACTTTGATGATTATTAACTTTCCTCTAATAGCGGCTAGTGCTTCTAGATTTGCACCTATTTTCCTTTGTGAAAACGTCTTTTCTTCAGTCATACTGTCTATGTGTTGCATCCGTCATTATTTTTCTTCTTCTTTTCAACCACACTTCAATTACATCATTCCTTACGCAGTCTCTATGCCAACAATGTTCTAACCGGTTTTGTTTTGACTTCTTTCCTGTCTCCGTACTTTCTTTTCTACCAAAAGAAAAAAAAACACGTAGATCTTGTACAAAACTGATTTTTCAGTCTCTTCCACATTCAAATTTCTAAGGCTCTCGGTTTTCTTTAGAAGTTCCTTCAAACTCTTTGTGTTTTTCACTATTTTATCACCTTCTCTTCCAAAACCCATATCAATTTGCGAATTATCCCTAGAACATTTCTTTTGAGTATTTTAATACTATGTTACTGGACTCACGCTAGGCGCCTTCCCGTGTGACAGATGGGAATGTTCATCAGCTGCGCTCGTTTCTCGAAATATTCCGCTGCGGAACAAGACTAGTACTGAGCCAGCCAGGGACTAAGTTGAAGGTATCATTCCAATATCTGTCTGGTATGACTAACGAAAAATCTTGGGAAAACCTTCGATAGCTGGTATCAAACCCAGGAGCTCCCGAATGTGTGTGACAGTCTCTGCAAGGTGAATTCTTTTCATCTGCAAATCTATTTTTTTTTTCCTGTAATCACATAATTCCTCCTCTATTCTTAGTTCTCAAAGATTCCAGAAAATGTCTTTTGCATAGATAATTAATTCATTCTAGGAGTGAACGAGACTTTATAGTAAATTTAAGATGAAGAGTACAGGAGACAAAGGAGGCGATTCATTTGAAGAAAAGAAAAATGGAGTTCGAATTAAAGTTCTAATGCAAAAGCACAAATAATTCACAAGTTTTAACGTTTTTAAAATATTAAGTACATGGGAAGAGATGAGAAAGTCAGACTTTAAAATATGTATTACGAAAAATCATATTTCCTGGACAACTCACCTCTTTTTCCCCTGTACTCTTCAGATGTAAAGTAAGATAAAATAAATTATATAGGCTGTAACAGCGCTGTGGGTTACGTTCGTCCGAAACTCTTCAGATGTAAATAAAATTTAGAAAGTGAATCAAGAATTAGAAAAGAAGCTAATAACGCTTCTAAAATTCATAAAAATACAAACTCTTCTCTCTGTGTCTTTATTCTCCAAAGGAAATGGCGTATCCCTTAAAAATCAGTTGATAGTCTCATACACAACGACTACTATCTTAATTTCTTATTAACCAATGGTTTATATCAAATTGGCTATTTTAACACTTTTATTCCAGTAAGCTAATATTGCGTTTGTATCGATTATGGACAAACTAATATAGAATTCACACATTAAACAATCTACCTTAGTAGTATGTTTCATTACATTCAGTAGTTTTCAGATCAACTTAGAGTCTATTACTTAAATGATTAATGTCTATTAGTTAAGTCACCTATACTATTCCGTTATTTGAAATTCCTATTTATGACAACATATTTCTCAGTTACAATAAGCATAGGATAATTAATAGTTAGAGCAGTCATAGTTCAATTGATAGAGCTTTGGCTTTGCATTTGAGATACCCTGTGTTTGATAAAACCAACCGACTATCCGACACTGTTAAAAGTTTTCGGCCAGTTGAATGGAAAATGCCAGGAAACTGGGTTGATTGGAACGTGACTAACAAACAACAGAAACCCTTCAGTTTCCAAAGCTATTCAAGCAAAGAATACTTAGAAATTTTCCCTACTATCATGTAGGTTCACACTGCGACTATTATTGAGATTCAGATTGTGAACCTGCACAATAGTAGAGCAAATTTCTAACAAGGAGGCCGTCAATGAGATCAAATCAAAATGTTGCTAGAAGATTCTACGTCCTATAGAGAGGTCACATACAAAAAACTAGCTGCCCATATTAAGGGCAAGGTATCAAGATAGATACTAGATTACTGACAGGGGTGAACAAAAGGTATATTTTTTTTTAATTCAATCAACAGAAGTCATTTCTGCTTCACTTTCCTTTCTGCTTTTCTTCTTTCTAAGTATCCTTTGATTGAATATTTTTTTGAAACTGAGTTTTCTGATTTTAGTCACATTCCATTCAACCCAGTTTCCTGACATGTTCCAGGCAACTGGCCGAAAATTTTTAACAGTGTGACTGAGATATCTCCAGGGACTTTTCCTTAGTCACACCAGGCAAGTGCCGGGATGGTACCTTCAACGTAGGCTCTGGGCGACTCCTTATCGCATCGCATCCTTTGCTCTACCCTTTAGGCATGAGCCTTAGATACCTCAAGGTCATAAATAAATTCAAATCAGTGCATAATTATGATTAAAATTTTCGTATATTTTGAACACCTATCATTCTGGAGAGCTTTGATTTCGTATTCGAAAAGTTCACATTTCGAAACCTTCGGGTTACAAATTACAATCCTGACTGTGGTTTTCTTTTTCATTTTTTTTCTGTCATATAAGACTAAAGGAATAGTTGGTTCCCTTTAACTAGGACCTGGCTAACTTTCTTGCAACATCTCTTCCCCTGTCTTATCCTGTTTTGAGCCAGATACCTAAAGGTTATAAATAAAATTTGAAAATTCTACAAAAATTTCCCTAAGAATCTCATCAAAAGGTTATAGCTTTCATACTGTTATGTCAGATTAATAATACATCCATGAGCTTATTACAACTTAAAGGAACATGCATAATACTTTCACTTCCCTATTTTGTCTTCTTTCTACCTCTTAATTAGGAATATGTTCCTTAATGATGAAAGGGACGTCTCCATAATCTCTTCCTGTGTTACATAAATCTACTAAAAACATGTTGTTTATGTTGTCGGCAAAATAAATTAAAATATTCTCACCTTTTTTTCTCTCTTTCTTAAACATGTCTTTAATTCGTATTAACCTTGCACGTACGAGAAACAGGTGATTCTCATAGACGAACCTTGAATGAAAACGAAAGGAGACGAACAGCTAAGATACGAATGAACACCTTCATCCTTTAAACCTCACAAAATGGCATTGAACTCCACACTTCCGCGTATAAAACTAAACACATATTATCTTTAGATTCTTGTTACTTATTCGATAATAAACATCGGTCCGTCCTAAATGGCTATAGTGAATAGATGGGAAGTGTTTTTACTTATGTATCATGCATTTAAGATCATCACCAAGCTTTTTCCGTAATGAAGTTTAAGGAGATCTAAGTTATCAGAGGTTATACGGTAAGTGCTAAAAAATTATTTTCTATATCTTATGTGCTGCTGAAGCGACGAAGTCCTTAATATTGAAGTCTTTAATATGCTGTTCATGTGCAATAGTTGCTGTATAACCGAGAAGATATAAAAAACAATTATGTGAACATTTCTTGTACATGAATGCTTAGAACATTATTTATTAGTGTAGCTAGACCGAGTGTCTATGAAAACACTAAGCTATGATTGGCATCTGTCCAGTTTTGAACAAGATGTCAGGTATTTGGAACAACTGCCCGGTGTCCGGTTACATGTTAAAACCTTATAATTGGAGGTTCTTCAAACAGACAAAGTAATTTTTATATTTAAGAAAATATAGGTTTGCCATCCTGTTAGTACCTAAAAGAATTCCAGCCTGCCTAGGGATGGTATCGAGACGATACGAGAATGACAAGAGTCTCGTTCTCATCTTAAATTTTTGAAAATCGTCTTGGTCTCAACGAACTAAAAATTATATCTTGGTCTCGGTCTCGATTGTAAATATCAGTCTCATCTCACATGCGAATCTTGGTCTTGTCTCGATTTCGTCTCTCGAGTCTGGGACGAAGCGATTCATAGACTTAGAAAAGTCGGCGTCCCTTCACTCATTCGAAATTTGTACGCAGGCTTTCCTATTTCAGTACCGGTACGAGAAGAACAATATTAATATGATATTACCATAATTTGTTTTATTTTCAGTTTGATAGATTAGAAATGATATTCCGAAACACGGAGAAAAATATAACTATTTTAAATTAACAAAAAATCTTTATTTAGCAAATATAAAATACCAATAAATGAAATAAATGCAAATATTTCTATTATGAAAACGGATCCATGTTATACCACAAATTACGAAATTGGTAAACATAGTATTGAAGTTATACTATTTCTAAATTTGAACTACATTGACTGAATAACTGTTACGATAAAAATGAACACATTTACATTTTAGTTGAAATTTTCTACCACATTGATTCACAAGTTACATGTTCATATGTATGGATTACAGCTGCACCATACATTAAAGCAAAAAGAAAAAGAGTGAAATGTGTGCTGCTAGGAAGGAAGGACACAACAGTGTATTGCGTATCTTATAAACTGAAGTAAGCACATTGGTATTTCAAATAAACCGTGTTATCTGATTAAAATGTGATTCCAACAATCCAGCATAGCATAACTTAATAGTTTAATTTAATTTTACTGTATCTGTGTACACTAAAAGTAAAACTGCTTTTATCGAATGTACAGACGTATTTTGGGGTGTGTCTGAGGGGCTCGAGAAGACATAAAGAATTAAGTATGTTCTATTAACAATACCAAATTTTCTCCTCTGCCAGTAGCATAATTTTTATATGAGGCTAAAAATTTTGTGAAGAACTGGCCCATTAGCGCTCCTGACTACAGATCTGCTCTCATGTTAGATTCGATAGAGCTTGTTTACTTTTAATATCAACCTTATCTCCATCTTCGAAGAGAAATTTTGAAAATGTTCTGCATTCTTGAAACATTCACAACTTATCATTTTATAGTTGAGTTTCCTGGTACTCCACTATTAAATATTTAGAAGTATTTAAAGATACATTATTATCAGGGCCTGATTAAGGTGTAAGCAAAACAAGCGTCCGCTTGGAGCGCCGAGCTGAGGGGGCGTTACTACGGGATCTGGTAACCTTTGAATATGAAGAGGATTTGAATACAAATTTTATAGTTACCAAAAATTAATAATACGCCTAATTAAATTTTCTCCCATATTTATTAAATTTACATAAAATCAAACAGAATACGGTTATCATTAATTTATAATATCTTTTTGTCTTTATTTTATTGTAATGTGAGGCCTGGAGCCCGACCCTTACACTTACACCAGTTTACTGTATTCTCTCTTTTATAATAAAGGATTTCCCCCCCCCCCCCTTCATTCTTCTTTTGTAGTTACATGAAATGGGTAACAAAGTCCTCCAATTCTGTTTCTGTTCATTGTTAGCAGTGTTCCTAGGGTTCTTTCCTCATTCACACCAGGCAAATGTCATGATGGTGCTTACAAACTAGACCCCGGCTGAATACCTTCCAATATCCTCTACATCGTCCTATTCTGACCTGAGCCTGGGATGCCTAAAGGCTGTAAATGAGATTCAAATTAAAAAAAAAAAAGTGTTCCTGCATACATTTCATGTTTTGCCCTGTGTGCTTTATGTGCGTTGCTATTAATCCAATATGTATGTATGTACTCGCTTCTTGTCAGAGTCTGGGGTTTCCATTTTTAGGACACACTGGTCTATTTTGGTATTCCGGTTTCAGTGTAAACGGGAATCACTGTTTCTTTGGCTTCAGTCGTATCGCAGTAGTAGATGTTTGTCTTTCTGAAATGCCAGTTTGGCTTAGTGGTCCTAGCCGTTTTCTGACCGGGTTCTTTTCTGCTTGACCTTCAGTTTGTTCGGCTGTTGTAAAGTTCTGTCTTGCTTTATTTTCCTCTTGGCTGGTTGGTTTCAACTTTTGAGAAGTTCCTCTGGATTTTAGTTTGTTCCGTTGCCCCGCTATTTTCTTGTTCAGATCTGCTATCATGTTGTTAGTGTGACCGGGGCCCTTTGTAACTTTCGTATCTTGTGAGGTTTCAATGTTGTTTTAAATAATAACGAAACATTACTACGAGACGGCTGAAGCCAAGAAACCTTTATTCACGAATACACGGCAATCCTCCCCCTCCCCCCTCCCAAAAAAAAGAATGTAGCAGAAAGGAAAATCTCAAAATTTGACAAAAAAGAAATGGATATACACACATAGGTCCGAGGCTATGCACATGAGCTTAAATCCTCACAAATTTAACGAAGAATGCCAGTAAACCGCTCACAAATTACAATACACAACAGTATAAGAACAAAAGCAGCATGGGAGGATGTTGGTACACTGTGTATAACTACAAAAGAAAAAGGAGATGCAGAAACTTCTTTATTGCAAAAGAGAGGATCCAGTATACTGGTGTGAATTAAAGGGCTGGGCTCAAGGCTTCACATTACACTGAAATAAAGGAATTGGTGCTTTCGAGAAAAACATTGTAGCAGGAGTTGTCAAAGAACTTACCAGCTTCAAATATACTGTATCCGCTGTTTAATTGCTAGGCACCAACGTGTGTACAAAATTAATCTTGTCAATGTACTATTTCAGAAATGTTTAGTGCTATGGATCTTTTACCAAGTGCCAGGGATTTTCTTCAAAACTTAGTTTAGATGAAGGTGCAAAAAGATGTTATGGCTGATGAAAAAGAAATGGCACCTAAACTAGACTTAAATCCTGACCCCGAGGAAAAGGAGAAAATTCGTCCGAGGAAGCCTAAAGGCCATTTTCCTGCAAGAGGAAAGACGCTTGAGGAGAAAAATAGTCATTTTTAAGTAAACATTTTACGTAGTTCTGGACATATCTGTCGCTTCACTGACACAACCTTCTGAACAAATAAAAAAACTACAACGAAAAGGTTTTTTTTAATGACACACACGAACTTAAGAATTGGAATACGATGACAATTTTGGAAAGATGTATGGGTTTTCAGAAAATGTTGATTCGTGGAAATGAATGCGAAATTGAAGGCTTGCACCAACTCCTCACTCTACCATCTGTGTTCCCTTCTGGGATCTCTTTTATAGAAATGTTGAGCTACATTGTAAAGAACAGTCTTATAGATACCTTTCCCAATGTTTTGTGTTCGTTCGAATTCTACCATAGATTCTACTGACATAAGCAATATCAGTTGCGAGTGAGGAAAGAAGTCTTTTCAAAACTCAAATTAATCAAAACCTGTCTGAGATCAACCATATCTCAAGAACGTATAGCTGACCTAGTCACTATGACAAAAATCATTTACAGAATTCTTTAGATAAAAATAGTATTTTAAGTAAATCGCAAATTTGAAAGCTAGAAAAGTTAATTTTTGAAAGTTGAAATTAACAGCTGTACATTTCCTTAAACTGAATCTACAAGTTCATGGAATTGTCTAAGTTAGAGTGTTGAATGCTAGTAGGTCTTCTTCCAGTATTATTTTTTGTACTTATTTATAATTCAAATACTCTTTCATGATTTGAACACTTTTTTCTTAACATTTTAAAAGCATTTTTAACTCAGTTTGTTTACGTGTTGTAGCTATATATAAATGTTTGGTTATCAGATTCCTCGTATTTTCCCCAAATATTTGACCAATAAATCATAAAAAATTGAATGTTAGCTTATATTATACAGATACCTGTCATTATTGTAGGTACTATCAATTTCTATAGCAATGACTGTAAAGTAATATTACTACCAAATTGCCAGCAACATCAGGAAATAGAAGCTGGTTAATACTAAAATTGAATCCTCGAATGTTAAAAGGCCTAAGCCAGATAAACCAACGTTTCAGGAGAGCACAAAACGTTGTCATTTAAATTGCATTCTATAAAACAAAGTATCACTTTTCTGGTGTTGTTATGAGTTCAATGAAGATATTTTTCCACAATCCAAGGTATTCAAAAACTCAAAATTTTGTATTTTATGCCATATTTCAAAATTTGACTTAGTCCCTTTTAACATAGTATTCAATAAAAAGGAAGGAATGTTAATGGAATTGTGTAAATATGAATGTTATAGAGAACTATTTATACAAAAATAAACATTTCAAAGCACATTGCAAATAGTTTTACAATTATAACAAAATAATGTTATTTGTGCTTTGTAACAAAATATATGTTTCTGCTTTGTTACAAAATGTGTTACTGCTGGAATCTTTCAACTTTTTTAAACATGTTTTACTCTTTTAGGCAAGTCAGAATTTCATCATAAAAGTATTTTGAGCCAGGGGAATGACGTACATATTGATAGATCTTTTGTAACTTCTCAGCGCTGATAGAACTTTACAAGAATATTCTTTTTCCAGTAGAAAATAATTAATTTGGAGCAGAAGTTGGGGAATATAATGAGCATTATTTGTTGTGTTAGCTTAAGCAACCCACAGAACAACAGGTAATGAACTTCCAAATTTTATGAACACATTTAGTATCCCGCCAATCGAAAGAACCAATACAGAAGTCTGTATAATTCACATTTTCGTCCAACGTAGGTCAACTTCAGAACCGGAATTCACAGGATAACTAGGTACGTACACAGCTGCTATCGAGAATCTCGACACAATTCTGTCATCGCGTTCATCAATGATTCGGAACATTATACCAGATACTTTGTTAAAAGAAAACAGCCCAACGACCCTAGTGCGTTTTAACACGCACTGTAAATCTAATTAGATTGAATTGTTATGATCGAAAGGTCATTCGCAGTTCCTTTTAACGTAGGTCGATGGAACATTGTACCTTCCATAGATTCAAGGAGAAAAGAGAAAAATTCATAATTATTGACTTAGTCCCTTTTAACATTGGAGGATTCAATTAAGGAAGCAGTTTCCATGAAAGATTTCAATGAAGGCGTGATTAGCGGGGAGGAGGGGGCTTAATCTTTGCTTGTAGTAAAATAAACCTTTCGACAGGCCCTGGGTATTATTAAGAATAAACTCTATTGAGATTAGGGGTGGACGAAACCTGATCCTGAATAATTCGACAAACGGATCCTAAAGGGAACCAGGTACTCGGTTCAAAGATCCGAATACGCGGATCTATGCTACATAAAATGTAGATCCCGTGCTTAGGATATCATATTCCTGTAATGAAAGGCAATGGCAAGCCACTAGTAGTTCACTTTTCCCATGGATTCATCAGTAACTCTTTCAGAATCAGTAGAATGTATTGAAATAAAACACATTACGTAAGAGTGGAAATGTGATGCGTCCATTTGGTGAATGGTTTTCCTCGTCACCTTGTAATAACAAAGTCCGTTGTTTGATTCCCTGTGGAAACCCATTCACTGTTCTGGTCCGTAAAACATGTTAAACTGTGGTCTCCATGCTTAAGACATCTTCTTCATACGATGGAAGGCAATGACAAAGTTGTCTACCATCGGTGTTTTATCGCATATGTCTCTATATAAAAAATATTGATTTGTTGATCGCATTCTTTTTATACGCTTTATATTAACTTGCTCTGTAAGTTTCTCTGGTACAAATCTTGTAATTGATTTTTAACTCATTTCCCATCGTCTGATTTCTTTGAAATTTTGTAAACTTGCTTGCTTCCGATGGCAATACAATATTCAATCATTAGATATACGACAAAATAATCCAGTTAAACTGTAATTAATTAATTAATAAAATAATTGGAAATTATCCTTAAATTCACGCAACATCGCATCTATTGTGTGAAAATTGGGTTGCCTATCTCGCAGGGAGTTTAATATTCATCTATAATACATAAAAAAATAATTTTAAAAAATATTTTTTTAAAAATACGCTTTATTACAATGCACTAAAAAGTAAAAAAAGTGAATTAATCTTATGAATCGGAAAATAAAAGCATGGGTGCTCTTACCTTATCATAAAATCATAATATCTAAGAGCACCCACGCTTTTATTTTCCGATTCATAAGATTAATTCATTACTTTTTTTACTTTTTAGTGCATCTTAATAAAGCGTATTTTTTTAAAATCTTTTTTAAGTTATAGACAGAAATCATCCCTTCTGAAACCACTTCTAATGCTCATCAACGAGTTATAATGAGAAATGGACCTTAGTGAACCCCACAATTTTGGATAAGTAGTAATCAAGAGGTCCCGAGTTTGATTACCGGTAGGGACACAAGTTGCTCGAAGTCCACGTTAAACTGTAGGTCTCGTGTTTAGGACATCTTCATCCGATAAAGGGCAATGGGAACCCACTATTGGTTCACCTTGCGTAGGAACTCTCGGGTCAGATGCAAAACATCCACCATCATCATCATCATCATCATCAGAAGAAGAAGAAGATAATGTTTTAAATTACATAGTTCTTTCTTAAGTGTATAATCACAATAAGTAAATAAATATTTAAGGAAATAATTTCTGTACTATATTTCTAGTTTGTTACTACTCTCCAAATGTGTACAGTACGCGAGTGAAGGAAGAGCTCGTCACTACTCGTCGTGACACTTGCATTAAGAGTGAAGAAACCTTGTAAAGAGTCCAGTTAGCTTAACATTGTTGTCGGCTAAACGTATCATATCATCATTTTGTCTACTTAACTTCATTTTTCTTTTTCGAAACTCAATGTCCATAACACACGCAATGATTGTGCATAATTTTCGCTTGCTTATCTTCATTTGTTATTAGCATGGCTGTTTACTACCTTAAAAGTAGAGATTCTAATTAGTGCTTCAGCAATATAATTTAGTACAAAAACATTTATTTTTTCCTGCAAGTAAAAGTATAGTTGCCTAACGAGGCTATTTACATAAGATATTTCCTAATTACATACAGGTTTTTCGCGTACGATGAATGAGAGTGTGATTAACTTGCGAATGTAATAAAATTGAAAATAACTCGGTGTCGTCCTTGAATTCACCAGTTTTGCAAGAAAAGTAGCAAAAATTTACGTATTCAGCAAACAAACAGTCTTTTCTCCTTTCAGTAGACTTATACGTATACCACGATAGCTATACAGAAGTGGAAGATTTGGGATTCTGAGTCATGTGTAAGTGAAACATCAGTTAACATGTTAGAAGATGGAAGACAGTCATAGAGCTCTATTATCGCCTACACAATTCAATTGTATGTCTTGAATCTTCCGTGTAGGAAGTTATCAATGAGTAGAAGCAATGAAAACACAAAATTAGAATAAACATACACCAAAACGAATGATTTGTATTTATCTCATGATGTACAACGATTCTTTTTTGTTTTTCGACTGGCTTTCTAGAGGAATAAACTAATGCCAACATTCAAAAATCAGTTAATCGAATGAATAAAAAGTTACTTAATAATACAATAATATTTGTCATTCCCGTCTTCAATTTTAATGCTTTTGTAAAGTTTGTTTTGTGATTATAACTTGGCATATTCAAGTGTGATTTACGCAACTTAATACGCCAATAATCTGGGAATTCTAGAGACAGAATCGTAAATAATCTCTTAAATAGTTCGAACAACGAAGCGAAATACATGAAAACCTAAAATCAAAATATGAAAATAGAATTGTTGACATACAGATTGAAACGGTTCAATTACAGGAGATATACAAATTGTCCATCACCAAAACGAACACCTCAAAGTACTTCATTTACAAACTGACTTTTTGGTGTAAGTTGATACCATGTCAAACTTCGTCTTAGTCTCATTTTGCTGTTAAAAATTAAACATACTCCGTACTGTGATATCTTGAAGGTGCAAATTAAAATGCTACAGCAGTACAAATGAGCTCCAGAAACCAGGCTCTTCTTTTAGTGGCACTATGCATCCCAGGTGACATTGTATTTTTCTCTTTTGATGGATCTATGTGGATGTAGAAGTGATCTATGACATGTTTACGTGGTCCGAGTGTTAGTGTGAGAACGAATATACTCATGAGGTTATTTCAAGGATGCTCCAGTCACAGCGACTCCCAGACGGTCATCACTGAGATTTCCTATCTTTTTTAATTGTTGATCCTGTTACAACTGTACGATACAGATAGTGTATAACATAATGTCGTTGGCGAACATCGAAAACACTCGCTTTTATACGTGAAAGTAATGATGTAGTAAAAATTTATGGATCTGATTTCGACTCAAGTAAATTTATTTCACTTCGTGATATGTATTTTGATGTAGTGGAGAAATAATTGTCATTGTACTCGTCTCAGATCAACAATGGGTCATCATTGATCTCTGAGCTATAAAAAAAATGTGAAAAGGGGGAAATCATCTGCCTAACTTCCTCAAGTATGAAAAAAAAATACGTCTTGTTAAACACTGAAAATTCGACGTAGATGGAACCTTCTCGATACCAGTGTTTCAGTCACTTGTACAGAAAAGCGAAGGCAATAGGAATCCTTTCCGATACCCTAACCTCACCCAAGATATCCCACAACCTTCCAGTGAAGGTAAAGGTAATTCGCTCGCTCAGCTTGATTTTCACTTAAACTGACTGCTTCCAACTCACGTTACATCATAGAATAACAAAACAGCTGAGAAAAAAAAAGAATACAATGAAACAACGTACTTAATACAGCAAAGATCATAAACGTATACAACCTCCTCACTCGATGAAGAAGCAGTTTATTTCTTAACCAGAAGGTTAAAGAAAGTAACTGATGTTCGTGTAATAAAATGTTACAAATATGATGCATTCAAGGTAAGCAAATCTCATGCCTTATACCTATAGTAAGAATCTTGTTCCTGATTTTAGTGTTGCTCTTATATCAAAGCATTTTTGTCATTGGTTATGGAATGAGTCACGAGCTGATGTACAGTGGCGGCAATCAAGGTCCCATTAAGTTGATATTAAGCTCTTAATCAAAACCATATGTTTCTTTGTTTACAGTTTTGAATACCATATAATAAACAAGAGCAACATATTTTGGATGCTTTCGGGACTGCTGAATATTTATAAAACAGTTGGGATATTGGAATTCAGAAAGTTTGGAACATTCCGTAAGCAGAGAACTAATTTAAAATTAATCATGTTCGTTAATACAGAGAGTGATGTGTGTATGAGTCGGCATAGCTGGAATCTTCCTTGCCTCTCCTGTAAAATTTTCAGGTGTTGTTTAAGGTTGATAGTATCTAGAAATATGCACGTGCTGCAGACTCCATGAAGCTATGGATTCCATTTATCAACAAGGCACCATGTAGGTTAGTAATTGTTGGACACTGGTGTGGTATTTGGTAACGTTGATGACTCCGAGGGTATTTCGCAACATCTCATTTGCCGATAACAGCTACGTTACACTGCTTGTTGTCCATTTGCAGCCCTACAAGGAATTATGCCATGACCATGGTATCTTTCAGCAGGATAATGCATCGTGTAAGGGTCCAAAGTTGTCGAGTTGGTTCGAGGAACATCTTGGACGGTTCCGACGAATTTTTTGGCATCCGCCATTGCCCGACGTGAACCCAATCTAGTACTTTCGGGACGTGGTAGAGAGTAAGGTTTCACCAATATTCTCCACCTGCAAATACTGCGATATCGATAGTTTAAACAGTACGGCTCAGCATCTCTCCAAGTCTTCCGTCCACTTGTGAAATCAGTGCCGCGTCGAGTTGGTGCACTTTGCCGGACTAGAGTGATTCTATACGATACTTGGGACCTATTCCATGACTTTTGCAATTTGCGAAAAATGGTGTAGGCAATAAATATCTTCAGTTCGCTTAAATTTGCATTGATGCTATCTCCGAGCTCTTGCTAAAAGCAACTACTAATTTATTATGTAAAATTTAAAGGCAACAGCACTGAATTAAAGGAAAATCATATTTGATTGTTTTCCAGAATTAAGTTGCTATATGAGGTCATTAGTCAACCATCAATTTTGTGACAGAATTCTGGATTTGTTTTGTTTTAATTTTTAAAAAAACTGATTATTTAATTAATTAACTTAGTTATTTATCCATATACGTGAGTGAAATTCTTGTCTCAATATAAAGAAAACATTCAACACAATTTCTTACGGAGCACAAAATATTTTTCATTCAAAAATTCATTCAGTCAGTCATTTACTAAAAAAAAGACTTTAAATGTTCACAATGAATCGTCTACGAAATGTAAGAATTTATTCATTCATTTATTAATTCATTCATTTCCTTATGTTTTCCATTTGATAATTCATTCATTGTGGTAAGTCGAACCAGGATATTAAAATATTCTGGGGACCAGAAAATGTGAAATATATCATTATATCGGGGTTATAGCTCTATGGAGGGATTGAAAATTTTAATCTGTAATCATGCTTTTAAAGAAAAGGAAATAAATCAAAATAGCTTTACTTTGTAAAATCTAAGAACAAAATAATATTTACTCACAGGTTATTGATATTTTACATCGTAACATTATATCATAGTTTTTGAAAAACACAAAGCAAATCCCCACGGGATCTACTGATACAGGGTGTTAATCACCTACAAACTCCGGGAGGTGATTATTCACATCAAAACAAGAAAAAAATTGAAGAAATTTTGAATCATGTGTGATTCGGAACTATAATGTTCGAAGTTACGGGGACATTGCCACATGCTAGGTCACATCTCAATAATTAATGACGTAAGTGGTGTCTAATGCAGCTTACAGGTGATATACATATGCAGTATGCGGCAAAACAAATAGTACTGAAATGTGCGCATGTCCGACGCGCATGTGCGTTGTAGGACCAGTTCGTGACACCTTCTATGGTCTTTAGTTTTGTTGCAAGTAGCCCAGAGTGCAGTTGGCGTGGCGATAATGATCCTACTGCCAGGAGAAGGTGTTTATCGTGGAGCACTATTTCCGGTCATACGGATTGGGGTGTCAGAATGGGTTGACCTTCATTATTGACCCATTCTTGCGGGATTTGTGCCGTTTTCATCTTGCCAGAGAACCGACAGTGGATGCAGGCAGAGGGAGCTACAGCCCACACCGCAAGGGATTCACTTCTTCTGCAACAACACTTTGAAGATCAGTTAAGTTCCCGTGGAACGTCTTTCCCGTACCCTTCCTACTCCCTGGATCTCACGTCCCCCGATGCATACATGTGGTACATGCTGAAACAATCCGTTTTCCGGTCGGATGATCCGTCTAGAAGTGTTCCCGAATTACGGAAGAAGAGCTTCTTGCAGCAACCTGTCCTCATTTCAGTA
>JAGDQP010036849.1:0-18875 GCA_022664845.1 Lepisma saccharinum | reverse complement strand
TTTTTTTTATGTATCGAATAGAGAATTGTCTTTTTTTTCAGCCTTGTAGCGCAGTGCTCCGCGGTACACGTTCTGCATACCGTTCAGGCGCTTGAACCACTTATATTTCACGAACGCGGAAGCATCCTCTGATCCAAAATACCTGCAACTCCTATCCAACCAGCCTCAAACAGGCTTCCTAAAGCCCTGGAAGCCGTCCCGGGAAGTCTGTTTGACAATTCCTAGGTCAACCCATCCTTCAAAATTTGTATCCGAATCGGATGCAGGATGTACTTCTACATTCCTTCATCCGAAACTGATACATAATAATAATAATATAACTATCGTTATAACTATTTTAGTATTTCTTTTTTTGCACTTAGCGCTTCGAAAAAAGAAAAAGGAAAGAGAATTTTAGTTGAAAGATGCTAGTAACTGAAAAGAATGACGGAAAACGTGATATTTGCAGGATTTTCTAGTGTTTGTATAAAAGAATGGAATTTTGTGCTTGTTGTGCCTAGCTTACAGAAAGAAAAGCGTATTATACAACAGAAATGTGTTCAAATAATTATTCCTTTATTTGATTATTTAAAGATCTTTTCAAAACTTGTTCTGGACATTCTAATTGGTTGAAGGTAACTGCATGATGAAATCTAGAGAGACACCTTCAGTCTGGATAGCGGATAGCAGGACTCGAACTGACAACCTTTCGGACACAATGCTTATGGCCTTGTAAGTGTAAGTGGTTGTTGCGCATGATAAATCGTAAGTAATAAGACATCTAATTATTATATTAATGACAGAACTGTAGACAAGCTGATTTGGTTGTGGTAGTGGAAGTATGTTAAACAATAAACAAAGCTGAAATAATTAGATTAAAAATAATTTCAATATAAAATACTATGAAATGTATTAAAAGTTGGCAAGCCGCATCTATCATCAAAATGAGCGATATTTACCTCCCCCGAAAATTCGAAGAAAGTCCCTGACGTAATTCGAAGAATGTCCCTGAGGTAATTCGAAGATGTCCCTGACATAATTTAAAGCAAGTCCCTCACGTAATTCGAAGAATGTCCCTGACGTATTCCGAAGAATGCCCCAATTTTGCTACTTCGGAAAGAGTCACATACGCCCTTTTATTTGTTGAACTGGCGCCAGTGACTGTAGAAGATGTATTTTGGAAGAAGTGGGGGAAGATTTGCCTTTGGATTCTACGTTTTACGGGAAATTCTATGGTTCTACGGGAAAGAGGGAAAGTTTTGCTAAATGAGGCAAAAAGCGGGAAATTTGGGAAGGTGCTAAAATTTGAGATGGAAAATTCCTTTCTCTCTGTCTCCTTTACAAACACTTTCTTTGCTTCTCTTCTTCTTGTCCTTTCATATTTTTTGGACGGACAGACGCCGCCAAACATGATTTTATTGTACACCCTTCACCTAGAGTGACCAGACGTTCTCTTTTAGAGAGCTCTGAAAAGCGTCCGGGCCGATTTTTCAGAATACTGCCCGATGTACTCTTTTTCCTAATTGTGCTGGTGAACTTTGTGTTTTAGAAGGAAAAAAATAATTAAAAAATATTTAAAAAAAAAACATGCTATTTTAAGATGGACTAAAAAGTAAAAAATAATAAATTGAATTAATCTTATGAATCGGAAAATAAAAGCGTGGCTGCTCTTGCTTACCTTATCATAAAATCATAATACCTAAGAGCACCCCACGCTTTTATTTTTCGATTCATAAGATTAAGTTAATTTAATGTGATACAACAAAGAATCAAAAAATATTATTTGTGAATGTACTATAACAAGACATTTGGTGATGGATGTGTAAAAAAAATATTTGACGAAAATATAATCGAAATTATAGGAATGTAACGGTCTGCTAAATTCTCGGTGAACGACTTGCATGTCTGTAGCCGAAACGCAGAAGAAAGAGCTCAACAGATGTGAAGTATAAACGTGATCGACCTCGAGTTCATTTGCGCTTCGCAGCACGGAAAGCTGTAGTGCAGGCATGAATTTAAAAAAGCAGGGAGTTTCCTGATTATTGACGTAATCAAGTAGAAGGTGATGAGTTGATTAATGAGAGATTTGGAAAGTTAGTCGAAATGTAGCTATTGTACGAGAACGATTAGTCCGTCGGCCTGCACCCGTTCCGAGTTGGGTAGCCAGAGTGAACTCACTCTAAACTTAACAACTAAGTGGTAAGATATTACTTCGATCGTTTCCCATCATGCCTGTTGAACTCAAATTAATTAATTAACTGAATATTGGTTCATTGTTTGATTCGGATTCACATTTTAAGTTACTGTTGATTGTTTCATGAGATTAGGATGGAAGATTATTTCTTTGTTGTTTCAATTTTAGTAAATTAGCTGCCAATGCCAGCCGATTAATGAATTTCGCCACTGTTGTATTCCACGATAATTGCAAAGGGATTTCTTTATAGTATTTACTGACTCCTACTCTGTTACCAAGTAGAAAATAAGGTTTAATAGCGACTAAAGATTTACCCAGTGGATCATACATATATTCTGAGCTACGCTTCGTGCTGATCAATTCAGCAGTCAATTCTAAGCCACTTACCCTTCAATACCTGGACATTATTGAAGTGGGAAGCTTACAGATGGATGGTGGGATCAGACCCCAAACTAGATGGAAATTGCACCTACCGCTGATTTATGTTACTCCTAAGCACACACACTCGTGTAGATGCAGTTCGCACCTAGGATTTCTTAGTTGTGTGTTAGACATTGCAGTATTCAAGTTGTTGAGATATATTAATGTGTATGGCAAAAGCCATCGCACGCAACTAGGTAACACTATTATTTTTTACTTTTTAGTCCATCTTAAAAAAGCGTGTTTTTTAAAACCCTTTTTATTATTTTTATTTATTGGTTTCGTCTTCTTCAATGTAGTGTAACATTCTAGATTTACACTTTAACCATTAAACATAATAATGTTTCCAAATTTAGTCCTTTCGTTGAAATTCTTAGCTATTCTGAGAAGACTACATCATTTCTGAAGACTGGGAACAATGTAGTTGTCGTTAGTAACTGAAAGTTCTTTTCAGTTGCTTTTGGAGAATTTACCGTTTCTATCCTGCTGGTTCTACTACCATACACATCAGAAGTGTTAATTTAGTTGCATAACTATTAAGGCATTCGACTTAATTTACTTCTAAATTTAATTAATTAATTTCAGTTAACTGGATTGTTTTGTCGTATATCTAATGATTGAATATTGTATTGTCATCGGAAGGAAGAAAGTTTACAAAATTTCAAAGCAATTGGATGATGGGAAGTGAGTTTAAAATCGATTGCAAAATTTGTACCGAACAGACAGACAAGAAAGGAAGTTAATAAAAACGTGTTAAAATGAAAACTAAAGAAAAGAAAGAAAGAGAGAAAAACTTGGTACACAGCTTCAAATCTTGCGTTACTTTTCCATAATAATGTAGAGCTTTGGTTTGAGAATGAACTAAGTGAAGCAAGGTTGTAGTTTGTATATTCTCTTATGTTTGCTTTATGTCTGTTTTCCATCTTAATATTGTCGCTCTTGAAAGAGAACAAAATTCAATTGGAGAGGTTCTGCCTATCCTGCAAAACACTTTGAAAGTTACTGGGAAAAGATATAGTCATTGTTTAAAATCTCTGAAATTAAAGAAATAATATAGCAAAAGAGAGATGAAGGTTACGATTTACAATGTAGGAAACTAGAGACTGAAATATCACACACATACATGTACAATGTACATATTACTGATATGGATGACTCAGTATAAAGAATTTTGTGTTTTTAAATAAATGGGGTTGAAAACTATTAATATTTGGGAAGATGTTCAGCAAACTATTCATTATATAAATGGCAAGTTAGGAGAAAAATTAATAACGTTAAAGCTTTCAATCAATTTTGTAATTTTAAGGTATTTTGACGTGCAGGCAATTTAGTAGATGATGAACAACTGTTATGTAATAACATCTGGTGTAAGTATTTTTGTGAGTAAAAAATTTCAGAATGATTGAAAAATGACAGAATTCTTTTTTTTTTTATAAGCCACAATGCTAGTACAGAAAGACTATTTTCTATTGTTAATACTCAGTGGTCAAAGGAGAGAAACAAAATATCTGTAGAATCAGTCAAAAGCATTGCGTGCGTGCAGTACAATTTTAAAGAGTATTCGTGTTTTCAATTTTATGACTTTCTTTTGAGATACAAGATGTTGGTGGAGATTGGAGCATTTAGGAAATATGATAAACATACTGAAAGCGATTGTGATAGTAGTTAACCTGTGCATCTAGTAAAGAATTGTATTTTTGTTTTCTCCATAAATTAATAACCCATGCATATATATCTTCAACTTTTAATTTTGTATTTTAGTGAAACATGGTTTTGATCAGTTCAAAAAGGAAAATATTTGTCTTTAAAGCCAAGCGAGTGTAGTAAAGAAATGTAATGTATACATACTTCATATAGAATCTATATTTCAAACATTACTATGGATCATATCCATTATTCAGTTAGTTTAATAACGCGACTGTATGGCGTGGAATGACTAATAACAACACGATATATCTCCAAGGTGTCCTCTTTTCTCATATTGGGCAGCTGGTCACCCTACCCTCCCTCTCCTTGGTTTGTTCCCTGCATGTGCAGCAATCAAAGTACAGAGGAGTGTGGAGTTCGGAAATTGAAAGGCGAGGGAGTATTTTATGATGAGCCACGAAAATTTCAACCATATGTTGGATGAGGACCACCCGGACAATGCTCTTTCGGGTCCTTTGTGCATTCATACTCATTTTTGAAAATTGCTACTTGTTCTGTACTGCATTCAAGGAGGTACCAATTGTGGCTTTTATGGAGGTGCTTTCAAGTAGTCCTAAAGAACATCTTGCTTTTATAATACTCAGAAACTGCATTGCTATGTGACAAATAAGGAAACGCCGCTAAAATAAAAAAGAGGCACACACATACAACATACACACACAGTCCAGACACATTAACAAAGAGGAAGATAGAGCGGGAGGAGGGGGGGAGGAGGATAGGTCGGTAGGATCAATTGATGCGGGGACGGGTTGACTTTTGTAAACTATCAACTTTGATCCTAACTAGAGCCGCTTGGTCTGAAGTTAAATAGAATGCAAACGGTGTTCCTTTATATAGATATAATCAAGATGTCAGGTCACTTCATTTTGACTCAGTTTGTGAAACTTATAAGCTCAAGTCGTAAATGTCTTTCTGAATTCGGTGTGTCTGTGTGCGTTTCTGGCTGTTGCTAGAGCGAATGTTACAAGTTCGTTAGGCTGTATAATCTTCGTAAATTACTTTTAATTATAGCTCTTTAGGTGCTAATAAACGAATAAAACGAAAAGGTTCAAGAAGGAGTGGCTCGAGGATAAAAATTGTAAAACGTAGTTGCAGAGCTTACCAGGTTCCGACACCAATCCTGCAACGTGGAATTAATATGCGGTAAAAGCGAAGTATACAATTTTCGAAAGTAAAATACAATGCTTTATTAGAACGAAACGAAGTGCTGGAACATAAAAATTGAGTGAAATTCAAATTGCAGAGTTTTTCGCGGTACACAATTTTGCATTTTCTTAAAGTGAACTTTCATTTTGTACATATATATTTATTATGAGTTTTGAAAACAAGATTATTGAGGTGAAACTTCAACCATCATTAGACGGTAAGTAATAAGAATTCTTTATTTTAAAATTAGCCGATAACTTTCATATATAGTTGCGGGAAATTCCGGCCCTGAACAGGAAATTTTAAGCCTTTTGACGGGAAACTTCGTTTTAGAAAACTTGCATCACTGAAGTTCACAGGTTTCAGCCAGGATTTCAGTTTCGGGGGTGTATAGTCAAAATTGGGAGGGTGTAAGTGAAGTTTTGTACGCTTTCTATCGATTCTTCACAGCAAAAAGTTTGAAGTTGGGGGGATGTTGTGAAGTCAAGACTTCGGGGGGTGAACACCCCTCCACAGAGCAGCTGTCTGGGGGAATCACCGAGTCGGACAACAAAAATACTAAAGCAAAGTGAATATTGTCAATTGCTGAGTTACAAGATTCGGGTGACTTTTCAAGTGATGCAGAATATGTACAGCGGATGAACAAGCTCCTTGTTCAACGTCTGCTTCTACTTCGAATAATGTTTGTTGTCAGGTTCCCATTGCAATATTTCCTTCAAAATACTGAAAAAAATCCCGATGTTTGTAACAATTTCCCGGATGCTAAGTTTACTTTAAAAAATGTTGGAAATTTAAAACCAAAATTGTCAGAATGATTCAACAACATTTCCTGATTTAAAATTTATTTTCCCCTTTACGTTTCTTGCGGCCCAGATTTTTCCATTTTCCGGGAAATTTCCCTCCACCTGACAACACTGACTCCGAATGCACGAAATAAATTTAACAGACGAGTAAGTAAATTCGATATTTTTTTTTTGAAAATTCAATAGGAACTAAACTGCCTTTTATTTGAACTTATTTTTAAGGCCTTTAGGCAACTTTGGATAAGGCCGAATGGATTATGGTGGGGGAATTAGTGGAATGAAGAAAGTGGGAGGATACGGGAGTACTCAGAGAAAATACCCACACACTCGATATTTGTCACCACGAAGCCCATATGGCACTAACCGGGATCGAACTAACGACCACACACACATATACCAGAGGTGAGTGCTCTAAAACAAAGCCACAGCGGCACATTCATGTGTTGTGTAGTTTGGCTAATAACTTTGTTGAATCTTGATCAGTTAGATGCAATCTCCTACATTTTACTTTTGGGTGGCATGATATGCTGCAAAACTTTACAAAACAAAACGGGACAAACGAGACGACGCGAGACTCGACTTGCACGAGACGAGACAACCTAAAGCCTCGTCTTGTCTCGTGGCACAATTATGGGTTAATTTCCCCTGGGAGTCTGCATGTGGGCACACGTATCATGTATAATATTCGATTTATCACGTTACTTTCTTATCAACAACATATCATCCTCCTGTAAAATTACCTTAATTCGCACTGTTGCAACCTTAAAGAATTTTTCCAGGTTTTGTTCTCAACAAACACTGGTATGATACCATCAACTTAGGCCCTGTCTGCTTTCTTCCAGTACCGAGCGACCGTGGATATGTGGTACGCCTCGGGCATGAATGTTTGTGTGTGTGATTTTAATTTAATTCTAAGAATATCAGTCTATACATGTTAAAAAGGTATACCAAATTCAACAAGTAAAACCCGCTTATGATGAACAAAGTTTCAAGAAAGTTGTAGAGCATTGGTTTATCATTCGGAAGGTCCTGGGATTGATTCCAGCGGCCGACCATTCTATCTGAGGTTTTCCAAGATTTTTCCTCAGCCATGCCAGGCAAAAGCTGTGATGGTGCTCATAAAATAGGCCCTGGTCATCTACCTTCCAACACACTCTCCGAACTCCATCCCGGCTTGATCCTCAGATGCCTAAAAGTATTAAAATAATTTTAAAAACTCTTTCCACGATCCTTTGACCCCACCCTATCCCGGACTAGCCTTATTCTTAAACGACATAAATCAATTCACACATGCACACAAATCATATACTGTAGATGTGAATATACGAATATAATATACTGGGTGTCAAGAATAGTAAGATACACCTCACTGATTCTTCATTGTCAATTCTTAGTGGTAGAGCGTTGGTGTAGCATTTGGAAGGTCGTGGGTTCGATCCCAGCCTCGGACCATTTTGATTGAGGTTCTCCTCAGTAACACAAGGCAAATGGCGGGATTTCACCTTCAGCATAGACCCTGGTCGACACCATCCCGAATCCTTTCCCCTTCCCTTTCCCGGCCTAGGCCTTAGATGCCTAAAGGCCATACATAAAATATAAATTCATTGTCAAGTCAAAGTGTGTAATGTTAATTACAGGATATATAGATTAAATCCAATTTTAATATAACGTGATAGATGAGAACAGAAATGTTATTTGAAAAATAATTTGAAATAAAATAAAAATAAATATAAAATTGTTTGGCAGAGTTTGAACTTATAAACACAATTTTCTTTTGTTAAAAACAAACTTGGATTCATCAGGGGTTGAACTCCCAAGCATGAAAGGCGATCACGACTTGTTTATCGTGATTATGAGGAGAACACAGTATTGATTGGAAAGTATCGATGTTTTGCGTGTCTCTGATCTCATAACTAAGAAGTATGATATTTTCCATGTCAAAGCTTTGCCTTTATATACTTAAGATAAAATAAAAATAAAAGCTAAGCAAATCAATACGTTTTAATTTAAAAAAACTGAAAATGTGTAACAGTTTCATCAACTAACTAAATACTTGGCTTCATCAAACACTTCTAACTAGGCAGTTATCTGGTTCCTGATTGATGTCCTGTCAGCCAATTCCATACCTTCTACACAAACTGAATTTTTAATTAACAACATTCATTGATCCCTTCCACCTCCTGTTCCTAATATATCTATGGTGTATGCATAGTTCATGCTTGGGGTCGCGAGTTCAAAGTTTGGTGAATCCAATTTTGCTTTTAACAAAAAATGGGTTTATGAGTTCAAACTCTGCCAAACACAATTCTCTATTTTTTTTAATTTTTATTTAAAATAATTTTTCAAATATTTTTTTTTCAAATGACATTACTGCTTCAACTTGTGAGTTTTTCTGCCACGATATATTAAAATTGGAAAATTGGATTTCATATACCGGTATATGTCATGAAATTAACCTTACACACTTTGAACTGAAAATGAATTTATATTTTATTAATAGCCTTTAGGCATCTAATGCTCAGGCCTGGATAGGGAAGAGAAAAAGAATTGGGAAAATGTCGAAGGTGCAATCCCGACATTTCCCATGTAGGAAAAACCTTGGAAAAACCTCAGTCAGGATGGTCCGCCGCTGGGATCAAACCCACGATCTCCTGAATGCTACGCCAACGCTCTACCACTAAAAATTGACAATGAAGAATCAACGAGGTGTATCTTACTATTCTTGACACTAAGTATATTATATTCGTATATTCACATCTACAGTATATGATTTGTGTGCATGTGTGAATTGATTTATGTCCTTTAAGAATAAGACTGGCCCGGGATATGGTGGGGTCAAAAGGTCCTGGAAGGATTTTTTAAATTATTTTAATACTTTTAGGCATCTGAGGATCGAGCTGGGATAGAGTTGGGAGAGTGCTGAGTCGTAGATGCCTAAAACAGTAAATTAAATTTAAACTTCAATAGGAATCGGGGGTAACTCACTGACAGTATCGAGTTTAATGACTGATTTAACAACACATTTGTTATGGTCTCTGTAGCTAAGTGGTCAGCGTGTGAGAATAATTTCAAGGTTCTTGGTTCGATTGCCCTCCAGAATTTCAAATTATTTTTTTCAAGGAATTAAGCGCTGTAAATGATGTTTGCAATTGCTACTGAAAGAGATTTATCCCATAAAGGGAGAAAAACACAAGACGCAGACTGTGTATCCTTAAGCGTTAAAATTTCATTTATTTCCATGTTTTCCGCTATTTTTCTTTCTCATCATCCTTCATGTATCCTCTTTTTTCGCTCTTTCCCCTGTCATCTTTCGTGCTTTCTCTCTCTCTCTCTCTCTCTTTCTTTCTTTGTCCCTCTCTCTCTTTGTGTGTCTCTGTGTTTGAATAAGACAAGTTCTGTTGCACTGTATAATGACGATTCCTGCATGATGTCCATATTATGATTTGCTTTTGTTTGCATTAGTTCGTATCTCTTAGAAGTTAACGTGCATGGAATTTCTGCCTATCTATCTAGTGGTTCTCTAAGTGATGCTTAACTTCTCACACTTTCTTGCTCCAAATGGAGGAACATCCTGGTATGCTATGTTTTTCCACATGTTCGTACTGTCGTGTTTTTTGTCTAACTATTAGGCGTAGAGTAAAACAATTCTCCTGGAGGTAGAAGATAATAACTCCAACCTCCATTTACTTTTGTCGTACACTGTACATAAGTTTCTGTGCGACTGTTAGTTTACTGTGTTTGCTCACTATCTAGAACCTTTTGTATTTGTTAATTTTTATGTAGGAGTCTATATACTTTGTGTGCATGAGCTATGTCAACAGATCCTTGTCAAGTGTCAGGTTACTTCATAGGTCAGTAGGCCTTAATCTGTTTATGTGTGGTCGTGTATATAATGTATACATCTTTCAATATGTTGGTTGCTATGGACTCCATTTATCGATTTCTAAACGAGTTTATGAGTTTTCCGGTTCCCCTTGAAACTTCATGGACAGCTCAACGACACCTTGGACGACATACAGTACATGGAAGTTGAACAACAAATTAACCGTGAAGAGAGAAGCGACATTGCTAGGTCGACCCTATCAGGAAGTTCTTAAGCAAGCCAACAGGGGCGAAACTTGTCCCTTTATGCCAATTATAGGGCGATAGATGACCAGGAAGAATACTTCAGAACACCGAGTAAGCTGCTATAGATACGGCATCATGCTCAGCACTACGAGTCAGAGTTCAGTAAAGGGATACGAGATACCAGATGAGACTTGACACCAGAAACTGACTTAATAAGACTCAGAAACCTGACTTGAATTTGTTTGAGTTCAACAAAGCACCAACCAGTTATTCTGCAGAGAGCGGTATTAAGTATCAAGGAGGAGATTACCAAGTACTACAAACAGTTTTCACAGAAGTTGTAAGAAGAGTGGAAATTCACTTTGGAAGACTGCAAAGTAAACTTTAGTTCAGAGGTTGTCGCCTTGGACTTCTGAAGGGAAAACTACAGACAATCTCAACAGCACTAACAAAAACGACACGTCTACTACCAAGAGGCAGAGAACACCTAAGAGGGCCATCGAGACGTACTAGCAGAGACACTATAGATCTGTTGAAAACTTGAAAAAACTTGTTTTGTTGCTCCTGGAAAAGACCTTTCTTGTTGCAATTTATTTCTTGTGAATTTGAATTTTATTTGTGACCTTTAGTTTACTTCGTTTTTTTTTTTTTTTTAAGATTTCCAATAGGTCTTCGACCCCACTCAAGCCTATAACGCCACTGATTCTTCAAATACGATAGATCAATTTTCTATATGAACTTTTATTATTAACTCTTAGCTCCTGTAACTCTTACCCATTGTAACTTCCAAACCGTACAAAATCGAAAAATATTTCCCAGAAATTGTTTTTTAATGGTAATTCAAAAAATGTAAAGAATAACCCTAGTTACCATTTGAAATTTTCAAGTTGGCTGCCCAGCACGTTTTTCCGGTACGTCACTGATTCACCAAATACAATAGTTGAATTCTCAATGTAAACTTTTATCATGATTGTTTAATTTTTCTACACAGCTGAATAACGAAATAGCCCTATTGTACCGGATTTTGAAATCACTCTGTATATATAGAGTTTTTTTTTTTGCTTTTTTTTTCTTTGAACGTAATGTGTTTCGGGTTGGCATTGTAAAAGTTAGTCACCCTATATTTTTTGGACTCTGGGGAGTAACGCCCCTGCTCCCGATCACCCCAGGAAGAAAGATTGTTCAAACGCACCAGTGTACAATAAGGAAAGAATGAAATCTCGGCCTCGCTTCCCGGGTACTAGGCGAAAATCGGGCACCGGGTTGCAAGCATAGACATGGCGATTCGGTCCAAAAACTGACCCGATGACCCGTTTCAACTCTGTATAGGACAAGACACCATTTAAGGTAACCATTTGCTCTTTTGTGTAACTGATTATACTTCAGTGATCTTCATGTTCAAAAATCTTTTAATAAAGTTCAACTTTAATTAAAGTTTACTAAATAATTGAAGAGCATTTTTGATCAATTTTAAATATAATATTTTACAGCCTTTAGTACATTGAGATGTGCTATATAATTATGTGTGTTTAAAGGAATTTCATAATATACTATATTTCCAATTAACTGTAATTACTAGGTAAGAGAAATTGTTTATCATATTATCCTCGATCTCACTGAAAAATATTGGAGAACATCTTCGTCATTTTTTTTTCGAGCGAAGTAACATCGTTGCTAGGATGCTTTCAACGATTTATTCTTAAATTTGAGTCGCATGAATTTCTCAACTTGCTTCATGAGGTAAAATTTCCTTCTTAATGACACTAATTAGAGCTCTGTGTGTTTTATATTATATTGATTTTCTTCTTTCCTTTACAGGTAAGTGATGTAGCAAATTCTTGGTAAGACTACTGACGTTAGAACTGTAAGTAAACGTTACATTTTTATAAGAATTTTAACGGCGCAAAGTCTGATAATTTCCAGCGTCTTTAGTAGAAGTTAGTTCATCTAAATAAAGACTGCTGAATAAACTGTTGAAGGAAAATAAGTTCAGACATTTTCTCTTAAATATGAACCACATGATTCTTTTACACAGTGGAGAAATATCAGTCGGAATCCAATGGAGAGTTTAAGTTGCGTGTATCTGCGGTATCCGTTTCACTGCATTAAAAAGAATGTTTGTATGCCACATCATGTACAATAACGCCCAACAGATAAACTATAATTTAGATATAAGTTAATATACTTTGTTGGGGTTACAACTAAAGATTTGAGAAAATTGTGATGTGGTTCAGTAACACGTACGGTCTATTCATTTATTGTGAGAAATATATACTATTAAATTAAAACAATCGGCACTATCGTTTGTGCATTCCTTATTACCGATTTAGTCCAATCAAGGAATGGTTTCTAGACGGACTTTTGTGTGCGCGCTGTTTTTTTTATTTTGGAATATATTCGGAGGTGTTTGTAGATCAATATACCAGACGATACGGACACGTTGATAATTTCTACAACTATGGAAATATCCCAAACGTAATCAAATGTTGCAGTGGTTGGCGAAGATGTTGACCTCATTATACTCCTAATGGCATTAACGCCGGAAACACAAGAAATCTTCTTCCTCAAACCTGGACATGGGAAAACAAAGGTGAACACATGCTCATCAAAGGAGCTGCAACAACTTGGTCTCCGTCACATCCTCTTCCTGCGTGCTTTCACTGGGTATGACACGACATCAGCAGCGTTCCAAAAGGAAAAGATGAATTGTGTAAAGCTATGCAAAAATACGCCGACATTCGGAATTCTGCTGAGATGTTCACCAGTCCCACGTCCTCTCCAAGTGACATTGAAAAAGCTGGCAGTAGGAATTTCATCAAATTGTATGGTGCACCAACAAAGGAGACTTTTCTTAGCTCTTTTCGGTACCATTCCTTTGTCAAGTCTGTCTCCGCCATGAAACCAGACATCTCGGCTCTTCCATTAACCGAAGAAGTAGTAAAATAGCATAGTTTTCGAGTTTATCTGCAAGTTCAGGCCTGGTTAGGAATGTTCTCTCAGAACTCTGGGGGATGCGAACTTAAACAACGATCAAGCGGAGGGGATGTGCCCACCACAGACCTTAAAGCTCCAGAAGCTGTTTTGAACCTGATGTTCTGCAAATGGACCAAGGGCTGTGGTGGTGCCAAGCGTAGTTGCAAGATTGCTGGCATGAGCTGCTTCCCTATATGCAACAACTGCCATGGCACGTGAGTGTTCCGTTCGTTGAGGAAGAGGATAAATGCGAAATTCTCCCCATCGACAACAATGCCACAGAGTTCCTTGACGAAATACAGGATGACCTAGCACCTAGTGATGAACCTCTCCCGGGTCCATCTATACCCAAAAGATCAAGGGAAAATTAAGATATTTTTCTTAATTGCTTTCACGTCTACTTTTGCATTACTATTGGAATGTATATTACTACATTTATATTACTATTAATTTTGTTTAATAATAGAAACATTTAACGAACTGTGCTGTTTTTATCTAACATTTCCCTCTCCTTAATGCTCTTCACCATTATAACCTTCCTATATTAAAAGCAAGTAAAAACTGTGTAATAAACTGAATTAACAAAACTCACGGGATAGCAGGTCACTGATTCGCGGGCGGACACCAAGTGTGTTCCACGACGGCTGCAGCTGTGTGAGAGACCTTGTGGGAAGTGGTTGTGTGAGTGATTCATGTGAAGTGCAAAGTCGTCGTGAGTTGACGCCATACGAACGGGGCATGGTGGTGGGTGCTCGACGCATGGGAAATTTAACTTCGGTCGTGGTGCTGGAATACGGTTTTACACGTTCAACTGTGTACCTAGAAAGGGTGGATACCAGGCGTCCAGCCGCCCTCAATGACGGAGACCGGCGATACTTGAGAAGAATGGTGAACAGAGACAGGAGGGCGACAGTGCGAGAAATCACGGCCCAATTCAACACTGGCCGTGCTAGAAACGTTTCCCAGTGGACTGTCCGTTAGGACATGCGTTTCCCCGGGTATGGGAGCCGTCGCCATACACGGAGGCCACTGCCAACCCCTCGTCATCGGACACTCCAGCTTGCATTTGCTAACATCCACCTTGGATGGACACTGCAACAGTGGCGTAACGTCAGCTGGTCTGACGAGTCGTGGTATCAACTGTATCATGCCGATGAGAGTAACCGTGTGTGGCGCAGACCTCATGAAAGGATGGATCCCGCATGCCCAGAAGGCATGGTCCAGGGCAATGGAGTATCAGTCATGGTCTGGGGCACTGGTTCTGAAAGACAAGTTGAATGGTTCACGATATCGTCAGCTGTTCGAAGATCATCTACATCCGTTTTTGGCCTTTCAACACCCTGACGATCTTGCGCTCTTTCAAGATGAAAATGCGCCGCCACATCGCTTCAATGTCGTCCGATAATGCTTCAAAGAGCATACAGGGGAGGTCCAATGACTGAGCTGGCCACCACGGAGCCCTGATATGAACCCCATTGAGCATATCTGGGATGTCGTTGAGTTCAGACTCCGTGCACTGGATCCTCCACTCACGAACAGGTTGTAGTTGGATTCCACTCTGCAGATTGTATGGTGTCAACTGCCTCCGGAAGTGTATCAGGGACTTGCAGACTCACTTCCACGCCGTATCGCTGCTTTCCGCATGGCCAGAGAGAGCCCGACCAGATTTTAGGTGACTATCCCTTGAGTTTTGTTAATTCAGTGTACACACGTCATTTAAATTATATGTAATTTCAATTTATGTATGTGTCGATACGTGTTATAAATCTTTTCTGTGGTGATTTAATCGTTATTTAACCGGGCAAAATAACCATCCGTAATTTTTGCACTTAATCGGAATTTGGCAAATATTTATAGTTATATCTTTTGATATCACGAGCGGAGTTTACTTGCTTATATATCATATTGAAGATAATTTTATCCTCTACAACTTTGTTTTTGATCACTTTTACCCTCAATACAACGGTTTAGAAGATACAAGATATATCCTGAAACGTGGTGTGCAACTTATTTTTTAACTGAATGACGATTTTCAGCGGCCTATAACTTGAAATCGATTAGGGATGAGAAAACTTATAGGAACTTTTTTGTCCCAAATTTTGTCAACTTTAATTTTGTATATAATGAAGTTTTTGCTAGTACCAACCATTATCGAGATATAAGCGAAAAGTCAAGAGAAGGGACATATTTTGTTATGTCGTAGATTTAGCTTCCCTTGCAGAACCCGGAACTTTTGGTATATTAATTTCCAAACACCTGCTAACACAGCCTAAGTGTGAAAAAAGTGCGCACAAAAGTCTCTTTACAACCCATTTTTAATCATTCGTTGACTGGACTAATTACTTTACAGTAGCCATAAGCTTACAACCTAATCCAGGTGGACTGCGTTTCCTAATATTATGGTCACGACTAAGGATGGACAGTTACACTTTAGAAACTACCGATTCCTTCGGTGGTGAGACACAATTAACATGGAAATGTTCATTTCTACACTAACTTTAGTAGTGTTATTTTTTTTTACAAGCAGTTGCAAAATATCTATTATTAAATAACGTTTTCTCTTGATACTTATTAATTTAATTTATTCAGAAATACTAAGTAAAACAGTTATACATATATCAAAGCATGATGTCTGTGTTGGCCTCGTAGTAGGGAACTGCATAATTGCTCCGCTTTTTTCAGGCAAATATAAGACACGTGAAGATGTAGGTGTTGCGCGTGGACGATCGATAATTATCTCAATAAGGAACACATGTTTGAGCTAAATGTAGAAATAAGACTGATGTTCGTGTAAAAGCAAACCATGAAGGACGAGTTATTTTAACAGTATCAAAAGAGTTAAGAGAAATATTGTGTCATATGGAGCGGAAATATGGACGTGGAGAAGAATGGACAAAATTAGCTTGGATACAGTAAAATAAACAATGAGGAAAGAGTAAGCGAGAGATGAACAATACTTGACACAATAAAACAAAGGAAAGGAACTAGGTAGGACTTTGGTCGCTCAGAATAAATACCAAAAAAAAACAACAACCTACAATTGAAAATTGAGGTACAAGGTTGAGGGAAAAAGAGGAGGAAGAAGAATATTAGTCTAACGTTTTGAGAGTATTAAGAAAGATAACTCGCATGCTGAGAGAAAAAGGAAAGCGCAAGATCTGGATGAATGGAAAGGGTTAAACATTAGATAGGTTTGCTACGTCTATTGATGATTATGACGCTGAGAATAAGAGCGATCTTTTACACTGAAACTAAAGCTAACAGGGTGGGCCGTAGCTTAGCTGGTAGACAGTTGCCTTAGCATTCGAAATGTCGTGGGTTCGCTCCCAGCGATCACTTATCTTGACTGGGGCTTTCCTTAGTATCTTCCGTTCCCACTTGACATAGTTCGTTGAATAAGGCCAATTCCTTCCCAGATCCTACCTTAATTTTTGTTGTGTTTTCTCCAATGTAAAATGTCCTCTGAACTATATTTAGATTTGAATTTATTTATGGTCTTAAGGCATCTATGACTCATCCCGAGATAAAGTAGGGGAAAGAATACGGCAAGGAGTCGACGAGGACCTAAGTTCAAGGTATTGTCCCGGCATTTGTCTGGTGTGACTGAAGAAGACACCTAAAAATTTTCAGGTAGGATAGTCGGCCCTAGGTATCACACCTAGAAGCTCCTGAATACAGAGCCAACGCTCTACCAACCGAGCAACGGCTGCTATTTAACTATTTAGAGTTTTTTTTTAAATTTATAAGTAGCAAATAATGTAAACTGTAATCTGAGTAACTACAGATCATTTAGTGGAAGGCATGTAGAAGTTTGATGCTTAAACTTACGGAACAATATCGTAATGACCAGCGTGTATAGCGAACACGTGGACATTGTATAAACAATAACACACATGTTTATAGAACAAACATGTGGTTATGCAAGTAAACAAATAATACATACACATTGGAGCAGACGACGGTCAACTCCTCACACTAACACCAGATGGAGAAAATAACGGAAGACAGAGGGAGCTAGAGTCAAGTAGGAGAAGCAAGAGGAACCACCCCTACATTCACCTTTAAAAAGGACCTGCACAGAGCAAGAGCCATCACTCATTTCCCCCGGGTGGTCAGCTCCTCTCCTTCAACCGTTCGCAGTTTGCTAAGAAACTGGAACATCCTAGTACGTAGTTCGCTAAGGAACTGGTACTATCCTGCACAGGTAGTTCGACAAGGAACTGGTGTGCACTCTCACACATAAATCCTAACTTAACCTGTACGTAGTTTGCTAAGAAACTGGTACAACCACCTGACATGCAATTCGCTAAGGAATTGGTGTCATCCGCACATGTAGTTCGCCAAGGAACTGGTGTGTACTCTTACCTTAATATTCTCCTGTAACGCAGTTCGCCAAGGAACTGGTATAACTTCCCGACACGCAGCTTGCTAAGGAACTGGTGTCATCCTATTTTCCATAATCTCTAACTGATCACTATTAAATAAGACATCTTTAATCATTTATACTCAGATAACTGTAAACTGTGTTCTTCGGGACGGTAATTTTGTTAACTTTATTCTTGTATGTTAGTAAAGGGTTGAGGGCTTTAAACCAATCCCGTATATCTTTGACTCTACCGAATCAAAACTAAAGGGAACATTACGTGGTGGTAGGCGTCGACTTCACATTTTAAGGGTGAAGAAGACAAAAAGTGCCCAAAGGGAGCACAAAAAGAAAGCCCGAAATACCCATTATATTTAATCTTGTCAAGCGATTATACTCTATTCTCAAGTATGCTAGGTTAGGGTAGGGAATCAGATTTTGAAATGTCATTTTCATAAACTTCCTATAAAACACTTTTATGAGTAAATGCCAGTAAACACAAGATCTGGTGGTCAAAACACAAATTTTGAAAAAGAAAACGAAAAAAGCGAGAACGGCGAGATGGCAACTCCATTAAAGCCATCATTCAATTTGCCTCACTGAACAAAGTTTTCTGGGCACATTAACGAGGACCCGGACAGATTTTTTATGTTATTCGAACATTTAGCTTCTTTGCAACAGTGGGACGATACGAAGCGGAAAGAGCTAGTGCCGATGTATCTTCAGGATACAGCTTTGGATTTGGTATTCCAATTAAAATCACAAAACCTTCTAGGTGAGACAACTTACGCACAATTAAAAGATAAGCTTGTCAGCCTGTGTAGACCGAAAATACCACTTTATAAGGCAGAATTGGAATGAAATGCAATGCAGCAACATATAGATGAACCTACTGACTCTTATTTTTTACGGAAATTTCGAGGAATAAGACACAACATTCCGAACGCAACAGAGGAACAAAAGGTTCACTTTTTGTCATTAGGACTTAAAAAAGAATTTCTTAAGAATATTGCGTTAGAACACTACGCATCCGTGAAGGATTTACAACAACGTTTGCACGCACTTGAAGCATCAACGGACTTATTAGGGAAAAGAGAATTCATGGAAAAATCTCAAGCATTGCTAACATTAATGGATCAAGCACAACAGAGTCAGCAATCAAGAACATCAATCAATAATCCAGTTCGGCAATCTGAGGGACAGATGTACCCACAGATGGACT
>JAGDQP010036848.1:0-18876 GCA_022664845.1 Lepisma saccharinum | reverse complement strand
GTTGGTATCACTTGTAATTCACTGATATCAATAACTTGAAAACAAAAGAAAAACTATATCGTTTGATTGGTTTGTTATATTTATATTTACCCAGCAAGGAGCCCTTGAAGACGGGATTATTGATGTGAATTTCGAACCACACTCCCGCTTGAGCAAAATTTAGAGTGTGAATCTGCGAAAAGAAAGGCAATATAAGTTTTGTTATATATGGTAGCTTTGTTATATGGACCTGCACCAAGCTCCTAATCTAATATATTTAGACCAAATATTTAGCGGAATTGTTTCGTTTCGGTTTCATTAATTTTTGTAATCGATATACACAGGGATTGTTTAAATATTTCTAAACAACACTTTCGCGTTTCCGTTAAGAATTCGAGATGTATACAAACGAATAGACTCGTTAAGAAATGGTTTGCCAGTCGAATTTAGGAACGATTAGAAATGAAACTAGAGATCTTCAGTTCAGACCCGAATAAAATTGTGGATGCCATTTTCCCGAAACCATGGATTCCCGAAACTAGCGAGATCGTAATCAAAATGCCTTAAACAAAATTTAAAAAAATCCAATCACCAGGAATTAACAATATTTTAGCCGATTTAATTAGACCAGGAGGAACTCCCAAAGAACTTAGTGCTATATAGAGACCGGAGGAACCCCCAAAGAATGGAAACCTCAATAATAGTTTCGATTTACAGAAAAATGGCGATAAATCGAACTGTAATAATTACCGCGGAATCTCATTTCTTCGAACCTGTTACAATATATTAAGTAATATTCTGTTTACTTGCCAAAGTGTATACGTAGATAAAATAATTGAAGATAACCAATGCGGATTTAGATCAAATAGATACACGTTGGACAAGATTTTCGCCTTGAGAAAAATTTCGGAGTGAAATGGGAATACAATGGGATTTACCAGCTATTAACTGATTATCAGAAAGCATGATTCTATCAAAAGGGAAATATTATACAGCATTCTGATACGATTTGGAATTCAGAAAAAAAAGAACTTGTCCAACTAGTGAAGATGTGTCTAAGCTACTCCATAAGCACAGTACGGATAGGTAATATGTCAGATAGTTTCAAGATTGGCTACGGATTCAAACTCGCCGATGCTTTTCAACACTATTGTTTAATTTTGCGTTAGAATATGCGAATTTAAAAATTAAAGGTTACATAAATGGACTATCATTGTATGGCTTGATTCAACAGTTCATACACGCGGATGATGAAGAATTAAAACGGACCATATAGATGCACTAGAAAACATCACTGATGTATTTGTAGAAGGGTGCGTTGAGATACGTTTGCAGCTAAGCATAGATAAAACAAAATATATGATAACAAGCCGAAACATAGGGAATATAGGAAACACAAGCATAAGCATAATCGATCAGTTCATAGAGAAAGTCAGCAAATTTAGATAATTGGGAGCATACGTAACAAGCAAAAATGACGTCAGGGAAGAAATAAAAAACTTACTATCGGGAAACGCATGTTTTTATTCTGTCCAAAAACCTCTGACATCGCGATTAATATAATCGAAATTAAAATTGAAAACGTACAGAACGATTATTTGTCGGTAATACTTTACAGTTGGGAAAGTTTGAGTATGACCATAGGAGATGAACATAAATTACGTGTGTTCGAAAATAAAGTTTTGAGAATTATACACGGGTCGAAACGGTAGGAGATGACGAAAATGGAAGTGACTGCATAATTAAAACTCCATGGACTGTACGATTCACCAGATGAAAAAATAATGAAATCGCGGAGACAAGGTTGGGCAGGCCCTGGAGCACGTATGGGGGAAAACGAAGATTATATTCTATCCTGATTGGAAGCCCGGATGGAAGGAGAGCATTGGGAATACCGACACGTCTTTGGGAGGACGATATTAGAAGAGATCATCGAGAAGTAGGTGTTCGTAATAAAAACTGCCTTGATGATCCCCAGAATAGAATCCAATGCCGAACGGTTGTTACTGGCGCGATGAACCCACGAGTTACATAAGCCATGGAGTTAGTTAACTGGTAACATTTTGTATTTGAAAACATGACAGTTGATGTGGTGCATTTGATAATAAATTTCCTAGAACTAGTTCAAATTGCAATATGGTAAAACATACGTATACGCAGAATAGGAAATGTCACATTTTCTTTGCAGTCAGTTTAAAAGAAATAAATGCAACAATATCAATAATGAAATATGAATTGACAAATTGGAAGAATACGTGAGATAGTGAAGAAATATAAATCAAATCATAGAAGAAGTACCATTCTTTCTTTAGAACATTTCTCCACTTCAGAGCAAGTTTTGTTCTGTTTGGGGAGATTTCTTTTTCTGGTCGTGGTTGTAAGCTATATTTAGATTTGAACTCTTTTAAGATTGTTTCTATTCATTGAAAAGAAAAAAAGACTTGTTCTGATTTTCACCGACATCTTGTAGACGCTACAGATATAGAGGAAAGAGAAGAAACTTAGCAAACTTAATTCTTGAAGACTTTATTTAATTATATTGTTTTTCTAATTATATTTTTAATTTGGAGGTATTTTCAAACTTAAGTGCGTACTTGGGAATGTGGATATTTTTTTTAGTGTGATTACAAAGCCGCACGTAAGCATATACTTTGTTTTTTGTGGAGATGTTTGATTATAAGGAAATATATTAATTTATAATTTAAACGGACTGTTCTTTGGAACGGTACCGAATGCACTTTGGATAAGTTAGTATGAAAGCTTATAAATAGTTCATAGCGTAAACATTTTATATATAGCGTGGTTTTTAACCGTAATATTAGATTTTACACTGCCTATTTTTTCACCCATACACAGGAAATAAACTACATTACATTAGAATAAAAGGATTTAGCAGAAAAAAATCCGTTGAACACATGAAAAGTTACAATTTGAAGATTTAACGCTATTTTAATTTGCGCCGAATAGGACACAATGTAAAATATTTCCGAACTCGTTCTAAGTTTTTTTAACTCTGTTTTTTATAAACGTCAGCTTCGTTTACACTCCGAGTTGTTCGGGAAGGAAGAGGAGGGTTTATTAATTTCATTCTTACTTGTAAATATTTGCGATTGGAGGAGAAAAGAAAAACTTAATAGATTACATCAGAAATTTCCAGGTTGTTTATTTCGTGCTTTCTTTCAGGTTTGATTGTATTAAGTGGTGGTGAAAATAACAGTTTACCTCAACATTGTGCTGATACAATTTAGTTTCTCCATTTCCAGTTTTTGAAAACGACGGGAGGGGCGCATAAACTTTGCTAATCTGTTGACATCAGGTGATTGATTTTGGGGGAAGGTTTTAGAAATAGAGAGTGGGGTGAACATATTTCTCGCTAATGGCTTAACAGTAGTTTTGGAGAAGTATTGTCTACTTAGGTAGAAAACGTTTTTTAATAACATTACGCTTTATTGCGCAACCTTTTTACCCGAAGGTTGACAGAGTGTTACTTTGCCGATTTATTGTTGATAAAAAAATATTTTCTTTACGAGTCGAAAAGAAGGTTTTACTTTTGCGGGATAGTAGCATTGTATGGTTTCTTATTTGTGTGAACTGGTACAGCAATTGTAAGAGATGTCAAGGAAAGAAAAAAAAGTTCTTGCAGCAAAAGATGGGGCCAGTAATCTTGTATTGCTTTTGCTTTACAAAAGAACATATAACATTTTTTTTATTTTACCTTTGCCACTCTTCACATAGTTGGGAGAAAAACATCACGATGTTTGTCACCTATGACATTTGAAGATCTTTAAATGTTTACTATCCTTTTGGGAATTTTATGCTGTAACATTCGAAGTAAGTATTTATATAAATTGACATTGCTAAGGAAATTCCAAAATTTATCAGGGAAGACAAAACTATCAGGTTAACTGAACATTGTATTTTATCTATATTTATCATTGTTTACTTGATTTGAAACAGAACTAGGTCGCTTCGTTTTGTATCGATATTTCTCTTAATGTGATTTGGACTTCCTAGCTTGCTCCGTTGTCGTCGCTGTGCGGTAGATCAATATAAATGTTCAGGAACATGGTTCGTGTTCTGATTCCTGTACATGGACAAACAAATATCCCTAAACGAAAGCGTGCCCCAAACCACTGCAAGTAGTGGCACGTTCATATGAAAAGTAGAGTACTCGAGAAATTGTCTTTTCGGTGCTATGGAGCGCCTTCGAACACCAAAGCCAAGCTCTCCGTTACGAATAACTCTAAGAAAAAAAACTCGAGAAGACAAAGAAAAAAGTTGTATTAAAACAGGGCATTAAAAATATAACCACAACCTCTACCATATGTTTACAACATTAATTATTTACATTCCAAGTATTATTATTCACATCATATATATCTACTATTTTTCGAGATTATATCTTATTTAAAAATTATTTTCCTTTCTTAAACAAATCATTTTTGGCAAAATAAAATTATATACCTTTGATAACTTAACAAAATCATCTGTTTCTTCTAAATAAAAGCAATAACAAATGATTTCCACCCGAAACTTCAATAAATTCTTAAATAATAAATACATTAAATAATGGCTTTTAATTTTTTTCCCAGTTCTCAAACTATAGTTAAACCGTTTTTAAACATCTAATAATGAATAAGCTAATTCTTTATCTTCCTTTTTCATTCTTAAATAATTTCTGAACTAAACTATACACTGTTGTGCTTACTTAAGGATAGGGTCATATAACAAATGCTCCGGCTTCTGTTAAATAACATTGAATTTTAAATGAATTTTCAATTGTATTTAATTATTAAAATGTTTTGTCGTATAATCATATTAATTTAACTCATTCTTTAATTATCTATTTATATTTTTTATAAACATCTTCGAGTTTTAATATAATCAAACTTTTAATAACTCTTCGTTCAACAATACATACGAAAACGTTAATTCTTATTAATGAAACAAACGTTTGTAATCACATATTTTCCCGTGATTTATTCATAATTATTGTAGTTAATAACTTAATGTCTCACAAAAACTTTTAATTATCTTAACATGTTTTAAAAATTATTTCATTTCTGTGTTCCTCTTTAATTCAAGTTTTTAAGAATTTACCAAAACTATAGAATTCGCATTTTTTATCAATCGTATTATTCTTCACGAACTCCAATGATATTTTTTACAATTTTCAACAATCGTATGTTTCTTTATATAATATAATGCTTCTACGCACATATTCTACACTTTCATATAAACTAATTTCATTCGATTCCTTAGAAATGTTTTAACCCTTAAATAAAAATAGTTTTTATGATTGTCATCCTTATCATTTAACTTTTCATCTGTAACTTTGCAACATCTGTTTTTTTACTCACACTGTCATTATTATTGTTCAAATGTCGAACCCAATTTATTGATGGATAACATACATAGCTAACCCTTCTTGCTTCTTCTCTGCATTCATTGTCTCAGCAACCAGCATATTTGATCTTCTGGTGACTACTCTTCTCTGTTTCAATATTTTCAACAACATAAAGATCTTCTCACGATACCATTGGATTTACATCGTTTCACACTTTTTTATTCTCATCCAAATTTTCCGCTCATAACTTTAATCTGCTTTTGCTTTCACTTTTTGCTTATTTAGAAGCCATTCAGCATAAACTTTTCGAATATCTTCTTTAGTTTGTCTTTGCAAATCACTATTGTCGAAATGCGAACATGTTTTTCTTTTGCTGTTTAGATTTTTCATTTATACATTCCATAAATTATTTGCACATAGACGCTTTCAAATTTGTTAGTAAGATATGACGGAATTACATCATAAAGAATGTATTTCCTTCTTTCTCTAGGATTCACGAAAACAATCAGAAGATTGAAATGTTAGTTTAACATAGTTTGAGATGTATCCCCTTACCTTGCTTTTCGCAGTTTCCGGTATGTGTGGCCTTTTAACTTAATGAAACGCTTTAACCTTCTTGCTTTCCTAAAGAACTTTTATCTCATCCTGCTACATATTTCCTGCTCTTGAAACTTACGTTTCCGCCTCCACCACGTCCTCTTTATTTCTCTCTTTCATTTTCTTTTCACACCGTTCTCTTCAACCGAGTTAATGGTTACTTCCAAAATGCTAGGTTTCTCCATTTCGTTTTGCCTAAATTGTTTGTTCCTTTGGTTTCTTTGCCACTTTCTCTTCCTTTTACTCGTCGTTTCTTGATAACTAAGAGGCTGACCTCTATCATTTTCATGTCTAAGCATATCCATATTCTTTAGCCCTGTCATACCTTCCTTAAGACATTTGGAGAACTGGTGGCATTCAACGTTCTTCTTTAGGTTGCTTCCCCTATCCTTGGAACCATGACTCGTATTAGTGAACCTTTATGTCGACTTTTATTTCTTTCACCGCGGCTGCCTCCGTGTTTTTGTTTGTACAAATTTGATACTTGATCTACTTCCTTGGCTTTTGAGATTTGAACTAAATTCTTTAATATTTCTAAACCTTTGACGATGTTCTCGTCTACTTTACTTGACGTTCTACGTTCAATTCCTTGAACATTTCGTTCCTTTGTTCATAAATTTATCTAATTAAATGATAGCTGTCAATCCATACAGCTATTTATACTACTCATTACATTGTGTACTTCATCTAAAAATATTTTATTTTCTCTCACTGAACTTGAGATATAGATTCCAACCAACCGAATTAAGTTACCTGATTCTATCATTGACATTGTTCACTCTTCTCAAAATAGTTCAGAACAAGATACGATTCCGCAAATTTTCTTTCAATGTTTCTTTTTTTCATTCATCCTGATACTTTAGTTTCTTTTCTTTCGTTTGTAAATCCGTAATTGTTTCATATTGGTCCACAGCATTGAATTGACATTTTTTTCATGTTATAAATTTCTGCTTGTTCCAATTCGTAATCAAACTTCCCATTGTTACCACAATAAATTATCTGATACTTCATTTGCAAATTAAGTGGTTCAAGTTTGCTTTTTTACTTTCTTTTTCCGATCTCCAAATGTGATCTTCATTTTGACAGTTTTTTTTTACTTCTATTATCAAGTTTTCAGTGACTTGTTGTAGATTCTGTTATAATGTTTACTGTACTATCTCTACTTTCTTATCCAATCCCTGTTGAATTGCATCGATAAACTTCCTAGGGCTTTTCTCAAGAAGATTCTTAAGATTTAATTATCGGTCTTCTTTTTTCGCTCTCCTCCTGTAGCATTTGTTCTTCTCTCTCCTATTCCTTTTGTTGCCTCTTTCTTCTTTCCCCTTTTGTCGGCTACTATCTTCTTTTTGAGATTTTTTTCTGGAATTCGTTAAACATCTGTTTGAGCATCTCCTCATTGCTACCTACTGCATCCGTGGATTCAATGAATTGATTCTTTTCCCTTGAAAACGGGACAAATGGAATAGTGCGTTTCTTCCCCACTGTCAGACGAGGACTGCGTCTGTCTTTCATTATCCCGTGCCTTACTGTTGGTCGCCATTTGTGAAACGCACTCTGCTTCGATTCGTATCAATATCTTTTCTTAATATTATTTGCACTCAGTCGTCGTCGTTTTGAGGTAAATCAAAATAAATACTATGGAACAGGGTTCGTGTTCTGATTCCTAGCTATGGAAGAAGAATATCCGCAAAGATTTTACGTGCCCCAAAGATACTCCACTTAGTGGGACGTACATCTGGAATGTAGAGTATTCGGGCAATGATATTTTCAGTGCTTTGCAGCGGCTTCCATGACAAAGGCGAAGTTCTCAACTACGTCTAACTTTAAGAAGATGTATTAGGTCAGAGTTATACAATTATAACGACCACCTCTACAGTGTGTTCCCATCATTTGCTATTTACATTCCAAGTATTAATACACATGATGTACATATAATTTTATGAGATAATATCTTATCTATAAATTAAGTCTACTTTCTTAAACAAATCCCTTTTTAGCATAATTTTGAGATTGTTTTTCATCCTGAATTATTATATTTGCTCTACTAATCGACTTGCTATGCTTCAATGAACGAGACTTAGTGTTTTACGATGGTCACGAGGAATTAATTTTGGAATAATCTGATCATATTTAACCTATTACTTGATTAGTGTTTTATTCGAAATTAAAGGCGCAATTTTACTATTGTGCCTAAAATAATATTCATGATGACTGGTATTCTATGAAACGGCAAGTATATTTATTTTTGTACTAGTGTTAACATTTGATATCATATGATGCCATCTTCCTGTAACTGGGTTTAATCGTGAAATACTAGAAAAACGGATTAATTTAGACTGCTGGAAAAATATTTAGCATATAAATTTTGTATAAATTTCTAACCGGTACTCTGAAATTGTAATTAATAGGAGAACCACTGAAACCATTAATATTTTCCTACAAAGGAAATGTATAATGTCTGTACATTCTAAAGTAATTATATTTTCTGGTTGATCGTTGAAACATTATTTTGCTAGTAAGAAAGCAGTATGTTTACCTAAACACGACGCAGCATTGGACGAAGGTACTCAGCTGAAACTTGATTTGGATTCGACACTGAACATTGAAATCTAACTTCAATAAACTTTATTTTGTAGACACTAAACTAGTATTTTTAACTTTGACCCGTCAGGGTGTATTTAGAATTATCAAAGACGGACATACATGCCCTAACCGAGATTCGATCCCGGAAATTTTGATTCCCTGGCTTAGTGCTCTAGTGCATAGGCCTAACAGGTTGGCATGGAAATCATTCTGAAATTAAGTGCTGTTGATATTTTTAAAACATAAATTGACAATAATAATAATAATAATAATAAAGAAATACTTTGCAGAAATAAAAAGCTTTGCGGCTTCAAAGGCCGTTTAGATTAGAAAGACAGCCGGTTGTTGGTTCAGACCATCATTGTGTCGACCAGAAAACGACTTGTTTAGCACCACAAAACTCCCCCAATTCGGGTGCACAACCACAGCAAGTGGTCTGGGGTCACTGCACAAGCGTAACAAAGCAAGTTCGCATATTATAAAACACCATGGTCACTGACTGATTCACTCACTTATTCATCAAACTTCCTCGGCCGAACCACCGAAGCAAGAAACACTAATTTTGGTATGATTGTGTACGATCATGAGTTAGTAAATAAAAAATCCAACATTTTGCAAAAGTCGCCATCTGGGATCCAACATGGCAGCAAGACCCATTGCTGTATGGTATACACAGATCTAACCGCTATGGCTACTAAACTGATATATTGGATGAAGGTATATTATTGTTATTAGGTTACCAAAATATTAACAAATATTTCCAAGGATATCATAGTGGACCCAAAATGTTGGACAACGGATACCAATTTATATAAATTTATTATTAAGAGGAGTTTAAAAAATGGTGCAGCCCCCAGTGTGTTGCGCAGTCGACCCGTGAGAGGCACATCTGCGCCATGGGACACATTCCATTAGGGAGTCTGGATACTATAAAGGTGGCGCAGGCCTAAAAGTAACAGGTTTCGGGCCATAGCTACTGCCGGATGTCTTAGGGCAGACCCGCAAGCGTAGCAAGGTAAGTTCACACACTATAAGACCCCATGTGCACTGATTCAGAGATTTATTGAAACACGCAGAGCTAGAGACACAAAATATGGTATGAAGGTGTATTACGCATCGTAGGTAACGGAAAAAGTGCAACATTTTAAAAAATCACAGTGTTTGATCTAAAATGGCCTACTAACCTATTGCTGATATAATACACAGCCTAAACTACAAGATCCAAGGCCGCTAATTGTAGTACGAAAGTAATTATTACTGGTAGTTTACGAAAATATTTCAAAATGTTTCCAGAAGTGTCATCCTGTATACAAAATCCCGGATTCCAAACCCAGTTTAAACTCCATTTGTGCTAGAGATAAGGAATTCAGCATAAAGTGCTTATCAAAAGTAATTTACGAAAATAATACAGCATTGCGAAAAGTCGCCAGCTTGGATTCAAAATATCCCCCAAAATCCATTTTCCACACCGCCCGAGTCAAAGAAATAAAATTTTATATTAAGGTGTATCATCTCGAAGTAGGTCAGGAAAGTATAAGAAATCGTTTTAAAATGTTTACCTGAATAATCGAAAATGGGCGCCAAAAACATTTTTAAACAACTCAAGCTAGAGAGAGAAAATGTTGTTGAAGGTGTACCATCACAAGTACCGCATAATAAATCGGACGAAACTCTCACATGGGACCCAGATTTTCACCAAAGTAGCGCAATCGGACAAAGAGATTGTGCTTACGGCATAGGGGACGCAGCACCCCAAAACTGCCCAAGTTTGGTGCGAAGCCCACACGAGGTCTGGGAGCTGCGCTCCTGCTATGGAAAGCTGTTCCACATTATATAGAGCTCCATGATCACCGATTCACTCACACATTTGGTAGATCAAATTTCAAAGGCCGAAATGATCAAGCCAGAAACACCAAATTTGTACGAAAGTGTATGGCCAAGAGTAGGTAACTAAAAAATCCGACATTATAAAAAAAAAAAACTTGCCATCTTGTATCCAAAATGGCTGACAAACGTTTTGTTGTAGAAAGAGCATGGCGTAAGCCGATCAAGCTAGAAACACTAGATTTTACATGAAGGAACATCATTGCTTGTAGGGTAAGCAAATACTACAAATTATCTCCAAAGACCTCATCCTGGATCTAAAGGTGTTGACTCCCAATAACATTTTCCATGCTGTTTGAGATACGAATTTCAGCATAACGTGGTATTATCAACAGCAGTTTAGGAAAATATTGCAGTAGTTTGAAAAAAGTTAGCATTTTGGATACAAAAAGGCCGCCCATACGCATGTTTCACACCATTCAAGCTAGAGATATGACATTTTATACTTAAGTGTACCATCACGATTAGGTTACAACAATATAGGAAAACGATTTTGAAAAGTCGCTATCATGGATTCAAAATAAGCACCGAAATGCCAATTGTTTTCAAATAATTTAAATTTGAGAAATGAAATTTGGTATGAAGGTGTACCATTACGAATATGTCATAATAAATGGTACAAACCTCCCCTAAGGGAGCACAGTCCCCCGGGGAGTATGTGGGAGATCTATACCACGATGCCGTATTACTCCAGAGATTTTGTTACTATAAAGGGAGCACAGCCCCAAAAACTTTTCCAGTTGGAGGCCAAGCCCGCACGGGTGTTACGAAAATATTGCAAAATGTCTCCTAAGTCCCCATCTTGGATCCAAAATGGCAGACGCCAAAATGTATGTTCCCCAGCCTAAAATCCCTAAGTTCGATGGCGGAGCCTACCCAGCGAAGCATAGCGAGATTATCCATACATCTAATCATAAGAATAATAATATGTACATGCAATCATTGAAATATCTATACCTTTTCTCGACACCTCTGGCCTTTTTCTCAATTAAAATCCAGTTTCTTGATCAAGTACAAGGTGTCTCAAAATTTAATTTAGCATTTTTTCACTGATATTCACCAAGCTTGTGAAAGGGCCATAACAGCTTACGTTATTTTTGAACGTGTGGAAGACAATCTGAAATGCACACTCTATATATGTGTAATGATAATTTCATATTTTAAGTTTTTGGTAGGCCTGCGTGTCACTTGAAATGTCTTCTATTGAAGTGTTTGGTTAAATTGTTGTTCTTATGTCATACTGAGTGGTAGTTTTCTTACTTATATACACCCTTAAATATCACAATACATACTGTGCGTGTATTGCTGAATTCGCTGAGTGTTGACAAAAAGTGAAGGGATCCTAGGAACGCCCATCCTCGCAGCTTTCTCCAAAGCTTTTCCTGTTACAACAATAAAATACCATGATAACACCTACTAACTTTGGCCTGGCACACTGCCTTCCAATATCTGAAACACGCTTTTCCACCCAGAACCTGACTGCATATTGTGGATCTCTTTAAGATCTCATTAAGTATAATGTAATATTTTAGATTGCTCTAGTATATCTAGTGTGAGTTCTGCCCCTAGACGGTCTGCAGGTTTTTTAAATACTTATTACGATCGTCGTCTTTGATATATGTATTCATTGCAGTTCAGTAAACCCTATTTATCAAAAGACAAATGACGCCGCATATAAGGAGAACTCTGGATACTGAAAGTCGCAGGAAAGCGCATTAGAATTTTTTCGAACTTTCGTTATTTCAAGGCACTTGATAGTTAAGTGAATATAACAATTAATAATATGTTCAAATATTCTAAGCCTAGGTAACGCTGACCGATTACTCATCTCCTACATCAAATGTATATTCAACTTCCTTACTAATCGCTAAACATATGTTCCCTAATACTCTTGCACATTCTACCCTGTTTTACGCAACTGCAGTGTGCCAAACGGTTTAGCATTATTACCCTTCTATATTTACTCTGTGTAGCTGACTTGTTTCTAATGCCCAACATTCACATATTTCAATAGGAAAATGGGACTGCGTTCTTAGCACTCATTTAAACAATTCAGCATATCAATCATAAAATGAAAAACACAATAAACCGGACAGTTTGATAAGCTAAATAAAATTGAGATGAAATATGTTGTGCATACTTTTAGTTGTGGCCTTTTGAACGATTGATATTTTTAGATAACAAATACTTTTAAACTACAAGAAATTAATAATTAGAAGCGCAATTAATATTAGGTATAAGAGTAATAAATGCTGGAGTTAAGTTTCCAAACAAGTCCATCAGCAACTTTCATTCACTAGAGTCACTATGTTATATTACTAGTGAAATTCTATAGAATGTACACACAGATTGAATTCTTTACCATGTTGTTGATATTTCCCTCCTTAATCCACTTTTACTAGATGTTTGTTCTGCACGAATGTTTATAAAATGTCAGTAGATGTTCAACTCACACAGTCTCACCTTATAAGTTACAACAAAGCTGGATTTTGGACATGGAAGCAAAGCACTAAAAGTTCTGCTATCCTGAAATTTAATAGAAATTTATTAGAGATTACGAAAATTGCAGGTCGAAACGATGAGAATAACGGGAAGTTAAATAGCTAATATGAAGCAACTAAAATGAGGACAAATCTGTGGCCGGATCGACTATTGAGCAGGACAGAGGGCATGACTATCAAATGCAGGACACATGGACCCCCTAAACATGCGCTACGTATCACTTTGCTTATAGCAATGTTTATTATTGCCTCACCTATCCCCGCTATTACTATATCTAGAAAATCTCAATACCAAGTATTCACAGAAATAAAAGTTATGCAATATCCTTTATTTTGCACTCACATGAACTCAACAACGCATGAGCCATATACATAGAAACACCACTCTCTCTTTTCATCATATTATATCGACAAACACTACCTCCATACTATCTTAACTTAGAAATCATCAGTGCATACAGCTCAGGTGACACTATGTTGGAGCCTGATCAATTGCACAGTAACCATAAATATATTATTAACACGGCGCCTATCGTCCTATATGTATGCCAAAGTGCTGTAAAGTGTATTAGGACTTCATCTACCATCTTCCATCACATATCATGTTGAATTCTTATCAAAAGTATGTTATGATGAAAGCTAATGAAATTCCCAATATTTAAGATTTATGAAATAGGGTTAATAATGGTAAAACTCACCCCATCTATTACTCCCTAAACTCCTTCTATCCTCTCTATCCTGCTTTGTTCTTCGAATGCTGTCTGAGGATAGGAAAAGTTAAACACTGACCAAAACAATGTGACAATAACATATACTAAAATAAATAACTGTAACAAGCACACAATGTATTTTATATGCCTAACCCTTGCTTTTTTCTTTATCCTGGGTATAAAACCCTGGTAGTAAAGTATTAAAACAAGAGTAAGGCTAAGCAAGGGCCAAGTTTCGCTCTCTGTCGCCAAAAAAGAAGCCTATATTCATCTTAACCGAGCCGAATAGAGAGAGAGAGAGAGAGAGAGAGAGAGAAAGAGAGAGGGGGGATTGGAGACTGAGTGAGAGAGAAGATGCACAAGAAAGAAGAGTCTGTATCAATGTTAATTATTTGTATGTGTTGTATTACAGCGTTAAATATAATTACAATTCATAACCTAATTATTAACACTAAATATCTGAAAAAAATATGTTTAAACCAATACTGAAAACACTACAATACACGAATAAATGTTTTATTGTGTTTATAAGTTTGTATTCCATCGATTATGGGAGATAGGGAGGGAATAGGTATTTAGCGTACATTGGATCCAGAACAGTTCCTAAGGCTGTATATGTGACTGATGACCGATGCATGAAACATAGAATCACTTTCCCTCGTTCATAATTCAGATAATTCAACACCTTCATGACTTACTGCCTATCCTGGATGAACGTGGGAATCAGAGAGATCGGTAGGAGAGAGAGAGAATGAATTAGTAACACTACGATTACGTGTTCAAAGTTTCGTGAAAATTGATTTGCTTGATAGATGAACTACAAGGTTACTGTTGAACTAATACTTTCCTTATGTCTCTGTGCTCCCATATTGAGGCTTTATGGACATTTATTCCAATTTAACACATGTTTTATTTCTTGTTTTTTAATCCATAAACCCATGTATGTTTCCAGAATGTATTTTCAAAAGGAATTAAAGAGTATTTTAGGGAGATTTTGAAGAGAATCGGTATATGAAACAATGTAATTAAGTCTAAACAGTGCGCCTTTTATATCGAAATTGTAATTTCGAAAGGGGTCCAGATCTTCCTTTTGTCTGTTTACGTCTCTACTTAATTCGAAAGGATCTTGTAAAGCTAATTTAATACTAAATTCTATTATAAAAAATAACTTTGGAAGTGGATCTTGAGGGCTAGAAAGCAATACATAAAATATTTTGAAAGGGAGAATCCACAATTGATTTTACAAATAAACAAAACCAACTCGAAGGCATGATGCCAGTATTTGAATAGTATACTTAGGAAAATTCATGAAAACATGTGTCAGGTTAGCCGGTGTGACCTCGGTACGAAACCTAGTCGGAAGGTAAGGCCGAAGGTACCAAACGTTTGCTTCCAGACAACGAAGTATGCATGTTCTTTAAACATCACACTGTGTCAAAACCTATGAGTTTATTAATCTCTAGTGTTTCTCCGTAGTAACATGATTTTCGTAGTACACATCCATTCGTTAACACGTTTTTAAGCACTAGAAGCGACAATGCCATTCACCAGTCCTTCCAACTTGCTGGCAGTGTTGATCTCGAAGTACGAAAGTCATTTCCGATCGTCTCATCTTTTTATTTATGGCTCTGGAGGAATTTACTAAAGATAGAAAGTAGAAGTTTTGGCTCCCAGTTATAGTATACATCTCGTTCTTACTGATGGTGTTGTTATAAGTGATTGCCATCTATTCTTCAATAACGCGACCAATCACATGCAATCCAGCTGTTCCCTTTTTTCTTACAATCTTCTTGCAAGTAATCTCCTTAAACATACGATTTCATCAGGTCCACAAATTGAAGGCTGAAATGGTACTAGAATTAAAAGTACTGACCACTTCAATCGTAATCATTTACTCCTAAATTTGTCCAAGTTAATAGCCTTTATCACGCTTGTTAAATTTGAACTCTCTTAAAAATTCAAAATTAGTACTATCCTTATGCAAATACAGCATTTTTTAAAGTATAGTTAAATTGAGGGTTTGGTTTTTAGAATTAATCGTAAAAATATTTCCGGTTTTACATTAAATATATTGAACTACGTCTATAAAAACAATCCATTTTTTTTGTAAAATCCGTTCACTTGACAGTTGATTTTATATTCATTCTTTTATGAAGATCCTTTGTTTTTAGCGTCAACTTTGATTAAACGTATTTAGGTAAAATGGAAATTTAAAAATTTGTTGAATCCCCACAATTTTAGAACTCCCTTTCTCCGGAGAAGGAAATTAGTATTCATAAAATATATGTTTATGGTGTTAGTTAAGAACTTATGTGTTTGCAAAATTTTCCGGATTTTAAACTTTTCCATTTAGGTCTCCGTCAGGAAGGAACAAAAACGGTTATGAAAAACTACACATAACCTCTATCATACTACATTTAATGCAGTACTAAAATAACGAAGAATTTTCAGGTATCAAATGGTATACGGTTTGCCTATTTTATTTTCGGTTTATTACGTGTAAAGTATCTGCCGGCCGGGTGGACGAGTGGTGTGAAGCTGTAGACCATCGGCTCGAAGTTCCCTGTTTCGAGTCCCGGATGGGGCATGGCCGAAGTCCAAAGTTACTAGATTGGCCCATATAAAAATAAAGTTTACCAAAGTTTATATACATGAGTTATAAAATATTTAATTTCCACACAAGAAGGAAATTAAAGGATATAGTGTGGTTTCTCCAGAATGTGCCACGTAAAACAAATGAGAATATCACTTTTCACTTATTGATAGTTCAATGACAGTCTTGCAGAGAAATAAGAACATCCTCTATATTTACAAGTTAAAGTAGAATAAAGGATGCAAACGAGTTCCATTCCAAATTATATTCAAGTTAAATACCTAATGTGTTAATTTGTTTTAACGCAGAGCGAAATGCTAAAGCAAATAAAGTTCATTGTCGCATGCAGTGTGAAAACTGACACTACGATGTTTAAATCCCTAAGAATCTAAAAATATGCAGGCGAAAGACTCTGAAGTAGACAAAAATAGAATAATTCCATTATATACTTAAGTGTTTATAACAAGTAGTTAATTCACTCTTTGATGTTTAGTTATGTATTTTCCATGCACTTGTGCAACCAAACTGGTTCTCCTACTACTTTATACAATGTTGTAGCCAAAAAAGCTCATCTCAACTCACACTACGTCACAAGCAAGTATTAGAACAATGCAATTTGTGTTGTATTTATATTGATGACTTCACATTCCTCAGTAAAAGCATTCTTTTAAGGTTTAACAACCTTGACTTCGCTTCAAAATGTGAAGAAACTTGGAAAATTCAACCCCTTCAAGAGTGTCCAGTGTCTTTGTTGTTTTTTAATATGTATTCAGTTGCACAATGACTGGAATTCTTCCTGGAATAAAGAGGCCTCTTTCTTGAAGTTTCTTAGTAAACTTTGGAACTTTACTAGCTCTTTCGTGGCGTTAATAACAATTCAACCGTAGCTTACCTTTATTTTTGTATAAGTATGGCCATAAAATAATATCTGTTCCTCATGGTTTTATGGTACAATGATCTGCATTCCAGTAACAAATAATCGTCACGGAATTCAGTCTTTTTGATACTAAGTGCAAGAGGTGTAGTTTCAGGATTTACTCAAGGATTATCGGGACTAAAATATTATAACCAGAAAAAAATGTTTTTTTTATGATTGCCAAATAATGTTAGAATAGGACCCAAGGAAATTTTGTTTTCTGTCAACAAATCTTTTTTTTTTCATTGAATACATTACCAGCACAGTAGAAAGAAGAATACCAATCGAGATCAGAAATTAAACCAAGGACCCAGTATATTGAAAGCTGACACATTACCTATAACTCTATGATGCTACACATCTTAAAAAGTAAGGTATTTTGTATTTTGTATATGAAAATCCAAGGCAGAAGCTTTAATAGTTAGATTAAAAATAGAATAATTATTCATGTCAAGCATGGCATTTAGAACTTCAGTTAATAATTCTAGATTTTTTTTTGTTAGAATGTTGCTTATTGCTGACAATTAAATGTTATTTCGGTAAAACAAAATGGAAACAATGCATGTTGCATCGTTATAAACAACACAATTAGTGTGTATAATGATTACATCGCGGTACGGTGACGTCCGGTCAATTACAGTATCTAGAGACCCACTGTGTGGACCCAAGGAACAGGTATGCAAAATTTGGTTGATATCAATGCACGCATGCAAATTTAAATCGTGTTAAAACAAACATACAAACAATAATCTTTATCGTATATAGATTAAATCATGGTTATTAATATTGGTTATTGTTATTGCACATACGGAAGATCTAGTTGAACAGTACTTGCACGTAGATATGATGCAAATTTTAAGTTTTACCAGTTTCTTTATATTATTAACAAAACTCAGATAATTCTTCGCTGCAATCATTTACTTTCTGACGTTTTTTCACGTCTTGTGAATTGTTGCTGAGCGAGAGCAAGTTTGTGAAATATCGATATGTCGCTATCATTTTATCAGTTTTACCGATGTGTTTAACGTCATGCTGTTGATGTGTCAACGTGATGCTCTTTAACGTCAGCATCAAGTGTGACAATGATTTGGAAAATGTTTATAATCATGTTTCTGTTCTTAATAGCATGTTTGATTTCCTACGGTTTTTAGCAGCCTTGACAAAGGATGATTACAAGATTCTGAGAGTGAAGAAACACTGTTCACCTCAGTAGAATAGGAAAAAGTTGGGGAGGCTAGCTCCCAACTAACACCCTGAAAAGAATAAGCAGAAGGGAGGCGTGGCCAAATTCAAGTACATAGTTGAGGCTTATGAAGCTTTGAGAGATAGACATAAACTCTATAATGATTTCCATGCCATTCGGTCACTCATACTATAAATATCAATAATCCTTCAACTAATACTAAGACAAAACAACTTTTATTACTATTACCTTTACTACTGCAGCCACTAATTCAACAGGTTGTACAACGCTGCAGCTTAGAGCTATTTAAAGTTGTTCAGGCGCTTAAATGAAGCTGTTGTTGCACGTCGTGTTACAAAAGGTTGTTTTTTTTTGTAATGTGGAGAGAGTATAAGAAATTTACAGTGAATTTGGTGCTTTTTTGGTTCGGTTTCCATTAAACTGTTTATAAGTTACAACAAATTTACTGAATTGTATTCTACATAAAACCAAAAATGGAGATAATTGGCTGATTTGTTTCCAGTTGTTATCCTAAATGTAGCTTATCTCTCGATCTTTGCCGCTTAATTTTACATGCCACTAA
>JAGDQP010036847.1:1689-18876 GCA_022664845.1 Lepisma saccharinum | reverse complement strand
GATAGATAGATAGATAGATAGAAGGAAAGAAATAGAACTGTACTTCAAAATAATGTGCAGGATATGATCGAGCAGGTTTGTATTTCTACAAGTTAAGAAAGTTCCTTGAGCCTCGAAAATTGAAAAGAGGAAGAGTACAAACATAAAGATTTTCTTTTCTTCAAAGAATAAAAAGACTGTGAGTATACAATTAAAGAACAATTTATTTAGAAATTGAATATCACATTTGAAGAACTTCAAAGTACATTACTTGAACGGAGTAACTAAAATACTTCCTCTTGATGGCTTAATTGATTCTCAATGATCATATCTTTTGAAACTTCTTAATGTTTTTGGCGTTCAGAGAATTATGAACAAGTGTTGTCTCTGAGTGCTTTTTGAGTGTAAAGCAGGCGCTCGAAATCGACAAACAAATAAAAGAAAATGGATCGTGCACACTTTTTGGAGGGTATGGTCGCGCTGAATCTCCCGTAATCGTCGAATCTTTCAATTGCTAGTGACTAGCGAATTTCGTCTCTCGCGCCTTTTACTATTCTAGTCTTATTTTAAATTGTTTGTTTATTGTAGACAGTTACGTCTTTAAATACATGATGGGACAAAGCCTAGTGTAGTCTAGTCAACAAAAGTTATTAGATTTGTTTAATTGCAATCTATTTCTGAACTTTAGGCATCAATGGCTCAGGCCGGGATAGGGTAGAGGAAACGATGCGAAAAAGAGTCGGCCAAACCTAAGTTCAAGGTACCATCCCGTCATTTCTTTGGTGTGACTGAGGGTAAACCCTGGAAAATCCTCAGTCACAATGGTCGGTCGATGGTATCGAACCCAGGACCTCCCGAATGCGAAGCCGACGTTTTACTAACTGAGCTACGGCTGCTCGGTACCAAAAGTTGTGTCAAGCTAAGATTTCTAAATTAGATAGCTGAAGTGCTTATAAATCAGCTACAAGAAGGTCAAGTGGATTCTAACGTTGCTCGGTTTAACCATCCTTGCGAAGGCTTGTTTTCAGTCAAGTGAATCGAAAGTCAAGATGGAGTAACAGATGCCTTTGCGACTTCCTTTGCAGCTACCGGGAAATGTAGATTTAATCGATAGAAACAAGATTAGTATTTTATTTTTTTAGTTAAAAATGTTCTTAAAACCTAACAGTTTAGGGCAATTTGTAAATTCTTCTTCATCTGAGACTTCGGTCCATATTTGAACTTATGAATGTTGTCTATTAGGGTCAAGCTTTTGTGATCCAGTAGTTATGGTTGCGATCTTCGGTACGGAATTTGGAAGGCAAATAAGTTGGAGTTCTGCTGGCGGGCGTACTGTCTGAGGCTTTCAGGATTTTCTTCAGTTTCATCAGACGAGTCCAGAAATAGTACCTAAACTAAGCTACATTCCTATTTCTTACTCCCGGTGGTGGTTGCGAAGAAACGTAATCCATCAAACACCTATCGTATTTAAGCTACAACTGTCTGTCTAGTCCATAGAAAATAAATAAAATTGTCCGTGGAAAGTTACCTCTCTGACCAGTTATTCCAGCATTATTCTTCAGAAAGAATGTCCGACGTGAGCAAGGTTTGAATCTGTGTCACATTCACAGTTATAAATCGTAGGAATCAATCTTTACCACTAGACCATGAACGCTGGGTATAATTCCTAGCTTAACATGATTTGTAAATACTGCTACTGGTATTTGACTTCCTGATTTCACAATTTTCTGAAAGTGTATGCCATATAAATGGGATTGGAGCAATTGAGCACGCTAGGAAAGGGGAGAGAGAGAGAGAGAAAGAAAGAAAGAACGAAAGAAAGAGAGGAGAATGAAGAAACCTTCTTCAGTCTGTTTGGTGAAGGTTTCTCTCATGCAGAGAGGATTTCTATTGGGAAATTCTTGGTACTTCCAACATTACTCATAGGGCATCCAAGATGCTTGGGAGTTTCTCATTGATCAATGGCCTGGAGAAGGCCAAACTTTCATACACAGACACATAATACACACGCACTATTCTAGCGAGTTATACAACACGAGAGCAACTCAATTATGGAACACAATGGGCACATCATCAACCACCTGAATAGGTAACAAGAACCCATCAAGCGAGAGTAGTTCGAATTGAAGGTGTCAGAACTGAATCGGAGGGATGAAATATAAACATGCTATTTCGCCACACTAATACTCGTTTCTTAGTGCCAAGTAACTTTTCTCGTTAAAGCAAGACAGTATGTTAATCCAAATCAGCTTAATCTCAGCTATACAAGATGCACAATTAACATGGGGGACAAACTCTTGGGACCATAACAAAAAAAAAAAAAGTTCAAATAAGTTTTTGTTGAAAATCGATTCCTTTACGAGATACAGGGTATCCAACTCGGAGCCCAAAATCGATTTCTTACAAAAGTAAATAACATGAATATTTCTCGATAACTCATAAACGATACGTTAGAGTAACATTCAGCTATCGTATTTGGAGTTGATTTGTCAACAGAGTACATATTAGTCATTTCAATGTGTCATCGGTTGTCAGTGTTGCCAACCTGGAATAGATATTTTAAATGGCACTTTATCGGCTTATTAAATATTTGGTAAACCCACAGTAAAGAGAAACAACATCTGCGAGGCACCAAACGCTTGAATTTTATACCAGTTCATCATTAAAAATGACTATTTTCAACTTGTTACCTAATATATTATTCACAGCCTTAAATAAAACTTAAAGACATAGGAATAACAATTTAATTGCTACTTTACATTTATGTTAGAGTTATTGAAAAGCCTGGCAGGCAGATTTAGTCATGTGGCCATCACAACGAATTCCATTTGCCTCTTTATTTTGCTTTCGATGCTGGAGTCCGCTACTTCTTCATTCAAGTATATGCTTAGTCAACACCGAAATTGGGAGGTCAAAACGGGAATCGATTCCAGGACCACTCGAGTATTAATCATTCGGTAAAGCAGGAACTCACAAAATATTATAATATTGAGTCTTAAAAATAAAACTAGAGTTCTCGCGCTATACCAACCGGTGTCCAATCACGGACAAGCAACACAAACAGCAGGTGACGGCATCCCCCATGTCTTCGGCTATTTTCAGAGTAACGCAATAGAAAATATCTCCGTTGTTGCCACGGCGAGTAACTTAAAGTTTTCATTTGCAGTAGCTTCTCAGCTGTTTAACAACATATCATAGCAAAACAGTTTCTAAAAAAAATATGCGTTGTAGCTGATTATAGAAAGAAGAAAGTCGGGAGCTGTAATTCTATGTATAGCTTTTGTGCGCAGTAAAGAGGGTGATGTATAAGCGAGAAAACTGACAACACCGTGATCAGGTGCTTTCAAGAGAATGTCTCTAGTAGGAGGAGTCACGCAAGGAGTTAAAGTGAGAGGATAATAGATTAAGACTTGTAAGGATATCTTCGATAATTTCCTTAAGAAAAATATAATAGGGAGAAATACTATATTTAACGTTTTTACAAAATTATCCTTTAAAGTTGTATTTTTAATTACGTACTTTGTTGGCAGAGTTAGAATGTCAACAGAATGCAGATTTTTTTTTTATTTTCCCATAATATTTTAGACAGCCAGAAATTTCAGTTATTTCCTTGACCACAGTGTTTTGGTACATCATTTTCATTTTCATCATTGAAAATGCCTTAACAGGAACAAACACGTTTCTTGTCTTATGCGTGTGTAATAGATTCCTGCTTTGATAATACGTCACAACATCGCTCAGAATTCGAGACAAGGAAGTAGTTATGTATATATATATATATAAAGCTTTAGAAGCCTGGCTCACTGTCACACGAACTCTATCGATCTGCTTTTAGGCAAGTTACCATGTTTTCGTGATCGCTGAAAGAGTCATATCAGAGAGACATTGTTCTCACGTATATTTACAGAAAATAGGTTATGTGCATGTCATTGACGTATATTAATTACTCTAAACGGTGCAATACACGACATTGTTCATACAAGCACAAAGTCTCCATTGAGCTAAATGTTTCTATATATACGCATATAAGGGAAGCTGTAAATTAAATTAACATCTGGGCAGCCACGCGCAGTTTTCAATCTCTACCTCTATTGATATTTGTTCTTTTGTTTCGTAGAAAAAAAACTTGAAAGACTGGCGTGTGTTTAAAGCACTCGTTAAAATGAATTAGTTTGTTTGTCCGTATGTTTGTCTTTACATACCATAATGCAGACCTACCCTTAGAGCCGGCCGGGTGGTCGAGCGGTTTGCGGTGGTAGGAGATCGGCTCGAAGGTCCCGGGTTGGAGTCCCGGTATGGGTGTGGATTTTAACTTTCTGAAAATGGGCGAATCATGACGGGCCGAAGTCCAAAGTTACTAGACTGGCCCATATAAAAATAAAGTTTATAAAGTTTTACCTAGCCGTAGAAACATTGACATTATTTCCTATATTTTCATAATCGACTGCGGTAGTTTTCATTCACCGTTCTATCGAAATTTCACACTGACACCAAACGGCCGTGGCTAAGTTTGTGAAATGGTCCCTTTTTTTCGGGTCGTCCTAGGTTCAAATCCGTGGTCGGTCATCCTGATTAAGGCCTTTCCAGAATTTTTCCTCAATTATACCAGGTGAATGCAGGGTTGGAAACTTCAAACTAGGCCCTAGCCGACATCTTTCACACATTTCTCTGTACCCTGTCTGCTCTGCTCTACTCACGGTCCCCGTTCATGATGCTATGTGTTCGTTGTAGTCCAGTGAATCATAGCTATCAGAATAACAAGTGGCACCACTTATAAACAGAGATCCGGGTACAAGTCACTGGAAATGTACATTGACTGGTCCTCATATAATAAATAAATCACAGCCATATTCAATCCACTAGTGAATGAGGCCTCTCCCTGAAGGGAGGAGTTGGTCTACTGATCCCACGCTGACCAGATGGGTTGGGAGAGGAGAGCCGAAACTCTCACTCTGATCGCCACTGTCTTTTATTCACAGCAGCTCCCCAATTGTCCTCACGATGCTGGGTCAACACCGAAATTGTTGATCCCCCACCGGGAATCGAACCCGGGACCGCTCGCACTGAAGTCGAGCGCGCTACCGTCTAGGCTAAGCAGGAGCTCCGGCCCTCATATATTATATTTGAAGTATCTCTTAGTTAGGTTATTTAACATTTACAAGGCAAGTATGACATGAGTACTTTTGAAAACCAAGTGTGTTTTCCACTGTTCAGAAAAGCCAGGATCAGGATTTATGCAAAATTCATGCGCCACGGCCAGCAATCATTAAATTTGGCCACCCAGAATCTCACCTGATGGTCAAATTTTGGCCACTAGTTGTTTGCTCGAAATTCTCAAACTTACCGGTATCAAGATAGTGCTGCCGTTCAACACCGTCCTGTGTTTTAGCTTGGTGCCGCGTGTGCATTATTTTCTACGCATTTTTGGAAAATAGAACAAGTACAGAAGGCATAACTGTTTTACTTTTTTATTTACATGCTAATTAATCCTAGTTCTTGGTTATTTTCAATATGATGCTGCATTATTATGTAAAATGTATTTAATTATGTTTAACGTCAATGAAACATAATGTATTATGTGAGGCCAGCAGTGATTGCAAATGGCCACCACAAAATTCTTCAGGTGGCCTCATTGCCCCCACAAATATTGGAGAAGTTTTTAAACACTGTCCAGGATAATTTGACCAACCTCTAGATATACCTTATTTTCAATCTGTAAAATATACTTCCTTTCTATTCATCACCGCAATTCTCATTACTCGAAATTAGGAAAAGAAGGATACTTTCATATTACATTTCTAATATATTAATCTTGTTCTTAATCTCTTTGCTTTATTCATTTTTTGTTATTATATTCATTAATTGAACTTTGGCTTCGTCACAGAACTTGTCACACTATGCAACCTTCCTGCAGTATACAATTGTGCGCGCAATGAGCCCTTGTAGTATTAAAGGCAGTTGATGTGCTTCTCCAATGAATATTCGTACCCGCTGCTCTCTTTGTAGGTGACGCTACTTGTTCTTTTGATACGTATTACTTACTACCGAGCGGCCGCGGCTCAGTGGCAAAGCCCTGGCTTAGCATTCGGAAGCTCCTGGGATCGATCCAAGCGATCGACCATCATGACTCAGGTTTTTCTCGTGTTTTTTTTTACCTCAATCACACCATGCAAATGCCGGGATAATAGGCCCTGGGCGTCTACCTTCCACAATATTCTCCTCTCCCTACCCCGGCCTGAGCCACAGATGCTTAAAGAACTTAAAATAAATTCAAATTCAAAAATATATGATTTACTGGACTACGAGAAATACAAAGAATCAAAAACGATGATTGGAGGTAGAGCATGAAATAAAATCTCCTGGCCTCCTAGTGGCAATAACTCGTACTAGATATATTTGGACAATCTAATATTATGGTATACTAAATGAGACTTTTCAAATGATGTACATGTGGGGAGGGGATAGATGGTGTCACTTACCTACTTCTCTTTGTCACTCGAACATGCTAAACATGCCATGAATACAATCAATTCAATTCACACTGACTTCATTATTTTTATGTGTAGCATATGCATGCCTATGTGCTTGTGTATGTGTGAACTTGTCTCCATACACACTCCATTACATCATCTTAATTAGTCATGTGGAGCAAATAACATTAGGAGACATTTACCAGACTACGGTAAAGGTGGTAAGATTTATTTTACGAACTTGTTTTTTTGCACTTCTAATTCATCCACTTTTAAATAGATGATATATTATTGGTTCAGCTATATTTTTTAATAACATATTTCTTTTTACTTCTCCTGCTGCTTCATTTCTCAAAAAATGTCCTCTCTCACACGCTTTCCTAGAACGTGCAGATGATTCTACTAACATTCAAAATCCTATTAAGAGGTGTTAAAAAATTGTATGTATATATGATATTGAACGTTCAACCAACAGACAGACCTTCAAACATAATCGTTCATAACTTTTGAACAAATAGCTCCTCTCTTCTGTTTTATAAGCAGTCTTTCAAAAATTCATGAGAAACATAAAATAAAGGGGGATCTAGGTATCACCACATCACAGAAACTAAGCACATTTTCGGTCAGAAAGAGCATTAGCAACATTTGCCCCTCTGACCATCTAGTGCTGTACAGTAAAAGCTACCTCACCATAAAGGTTTTATTTTCATTTTATAAAAAATGCCAAAGAAGTCTAGTCGAACACTTGTCTAGATCACTAATATTATAATGGAAGTGGTATCAGCAATTTGCTGCAAGCAGATGTGGTATATGACACATGTACTATAAAAGATAGAACAACTTTAATCTTTAGCCTTTTTTAACTTTTTGCAAGGCTATGAAATATCAACATTTGATCAAGCCCAAATCCTGGGAATTTAGCTAATGATATTGGTATGTCAATAAAGTGTCTCGTGTCCGTTTTCTAAGATAATTCGTCCACTGACTTCCCGAAAGTGGTACGGTTTATTTTCAATGTTAATATCTCTCGACTTTGAACCTGCACTAATATACCGGTACTGGAGGTTTACCAATCTTTTGCTTTCCCTTCAAGTTAAGTTAGAATAACTAAATCATGATCATAAATATAGCATAAATATTTTCGTGAGTTCATAAGATTCAAACGTTTACTTCTTGCCAAAATTGTATTATTCATAAATTAAGTAATTCAAATTGAAGACCAGATTTCAACATTCTACAGAAAACTGATCATTCTATTGGGGTGAGGTCGTAAACAATCATAAATTTTCAACTATTTTCCTCCAAAAATGAAGCACGTGGCTGCATAGAAATTTCGAGTAACCTTGCACACTAAATCCGAAGAGCGGAAATTTTTACTCTTTGGTTCGATGATAAAATTTTACTTAAAAACTATTGAATTTCAATCGAAAAGAATGATTTTTGACGAAACACTAACGTTTTGAATAGAAAATGTGATCCATTTGAGGCGGGATTCCGATGCTTTACAGATATAATTTATTCCTCAAAATTGAAAGAGCTATTTTTCATTGTTTTAAAATGGATCATAATGCATCATGGATATTAGCACGTAATATTAGTCAAGCGTGTAGGACTGTCTCCTTACAGAAAGTATTCACAGAACTAACGCCACGTTATCGCATTCCCATCTAACAGTCATGTTCTCAAGTGCCTGATCGGATCATAGAGAACGTTTCGAAAACGTTGTCTGACAGCTATCCAGCTGGCTAGGCAGTAGAACGTTGGATCCCTGGCCGGGACAACTTTTTTTATTTTTTCCCCCACAAAAACATTATGTTACTATTTATCAGCAATTGCTCCATTTTGCCTGTTTTTGCATATTTCATGGACATTAATTGTCAACAGAGAGGTAGCGATTTCATCGAATTTACACTACGTTTCCAAGTTCATCTAAACAAAGAAAAAGATTACAATTACTTCGAAAAAAAGGTGACAAAGATCAAGATCAAAATACGAGCGAAAAATTCTCGTTATTTCTTCGATTTATTTCTCATTATTTCCGGTATCTAAAGATGAAATATTCTGCTCAGTTGGAGCGGAATTACGCTCTTATGAATTTAGCGTGTACAACTAGAACGAAAAAATATTTCAGGTTTCAACAATATTCAGGTAAAGAATAAACATACTGGTACTATTATTCAGATTCATATTACGATTATTGTTAAAATTCACATTATTGTTAATTAAACTATTAATCACCAAAAACTATTTTAAATTTAAATTTTTATGTTTGGTAAAAAATATTCTTCAATGTGTTCTTACCGTACCTGAAGAGGTTGAAAGGCCAAAATATAGAGAATTCTTTGTTTAAATAACTTTTGAATGTGAAAAGTTTCTCGCTTTCGTTGGTATAGTTACTAGAACATGTAGCCAGTTACCTGATTTGCACCTATTTTTCCAGAAAAGTGTCTGAGAATGTTTTATAGTGTATTAAGAGACAATGGAAGAAATGGAAACATGGAAAGTTTATATAAAATGCAGATTTTCTCTTGCATTTTTGTCACACATGATTTATTGTTGTTCTTGAACTTATCTATTTTATTTGTGTTTTGTAATTAGAGTGTTTTTATTATTGGCTTGAATTGTAATTTATGGGTGCAGATAATATGACAGTCTCGTTTGAATAAAGTAGTGTAAAATTGTTGTTACTGGATAACTTCGATATTTCATCGTGGTTGGTAAGTCGGAAGGAAAGAGACCGTTGGGAAGACCAAGACGACGAGGACATTACATGTGTGATGTGGAGATTAATGATAACCCGTTGCTTCTAAACAGGTAGGCTACTTTAAAAGTGAAACTACCCGTATTTTCTTTTCTTTAGTTCACAATGGTTCGTGGTGTCCTCAAATATGGCAACGTTAATATAACTCACTTCTCAACGTCATACAGTGACAAAATTTTGCACAGCAACGTAAGTCGGGTGACAATACAATATTATATTGTTAGTTTCATATATTTATATATTTTAAAAGCATATTACAATATTATTTAGTATGGACTTCTTTATCCTAAAACATATACTAGCCTACAACGATGTAGAATTTTGACTGGTTGCAGAACACTTTAGGATTTGGATCACAAAATATTAACTTGAGAATAAAAGTATCCGAACAGCGAAATCACATGAAAAAAAAAAAACTTTTTAAAAACAATCTTTTCTTAAACAATTCGCACTAAAAAGTAAAAAAATAGTTTTGTTTATACATAGGGGGCTAACTAAAAAGAAAAGCATGGGGCGCTCTAATTGAAGAATTTATAAATTCTGTATATGAGAGCGCGCCTTATATTTTTCTTTTTAGTCATGCATAAATAAAACTATCGTATACCTTTTAGTACGAATTGTTTAAGAAAAGAATGTCTTTAAAAAGTTTTTTAAAATTATTTTTCTAATCGATTTGTTTATGAATATCATTTTAACATGTTTACTCTTAGTTTCGTAAACAAAATTCTGTAGTATTGTTACTAACTGTTCTTGTAAAGCATTTCCGTAAGGTAGGCCTACGTCATTTCCCTCAAATAAAAAAGCTAGAGAAATTAAAAGTAAGATTAACAACAATTGCCAGTTATTTATTGGTTGAATTAGGGTAGTTTTCAGTCATTTATAACCTTGTATTTTATGTATTTATTTGTATATGAATGCAAGAATAGGAGTTTGTTGCATTATCATTAGGTGTAACTAGCATCAAAAGCATTTAGTTCCCTATTTGCACACATAGATAAAACGTTAATTTTACAGTAATAACACCATTGAATGACCCCCTCTTCAAAGGTTTATTAAGCGAATACACGTTATTTAAACGTTTAATCGTTGATATACCTTCGAATAAATACAACGTCTGTGCTACTGGGGTTAGTTCCTTTAAAAAGACAGAAAAATTTCACCAATTAATGTCATGCTTTCTTAAAATTAACCATACTGTAAATAATGATTTGTCGGCAATTGATAAGCATCAAAGAAATACATCTTCTATGCTTGATTACTGAATTTTGTCGAAATTGAAATATATATAGTATTCGCTGCGTCTTAAGGTTACACAAATTCATCGTTTGTTTGAATTGAATTTTATTTTAAGGCCTTTAGGCAACTATGACTCATGCCGTATGGATGATGATGGGATGAGTTGGTGGAATGAAGAAGGTGGTAGGATACGAGAGCACTCCAAGAAAACCCACGCACACGGTGTTTGTCCACCACAATCCCACATGGCATGAGCAGGGATCGATCCGACGAAACGTAGAACCAGAGGTGAGCGCTCTACGAACTGAACCACCGAGGCCCTCCTTGTTTGTTTGAATTATTAGCAATGTCCTAAGTGAGTTTATGAGTTCCTAAGTCCGGGACCGTCAGTTATTGTTAAAGTGGGTTTCGAACCACCGAATTCAATAGATCGTCTCCGTGTTTGAACCCGGGACCACGTGCATGATTGTTGAATGTTCAAACTAGACGACGAATCGGTAGTCTACGAACCTTGATGTCTTTTACTTTACCTTGGAGAGGGACTTGCGTATGTAGTGGTCAATGCCTTAATTCAATCTGAAGCTATGAGAAAAAACAAGGAAGATGTCAGTCAGGGACAGTGACACTGAGGTTGGATCTGGTATCTCCAGATTATGATACGAGCATGCTACTGCTAGTTTCCACCACTTTTACTCATATTCCAACAATTAATGGACCCATGAAGCGAAGCGTTAACCTGGAAGAGAAGGAATCGCTGATTTAGAGTTTTTGAATCACGAACTTTTGGGTAAATTTAATGAGAAATTTGGAAACTACAGACTGCTATTTCACAAATATTTTTGAAGTTCCATAATATTCAACTAATTATGGAATGTTGCATCATGATATAATGCATTTCACAGAGATAATGGAGCGCGTTAATTAGCACAGAGTGGAATGTGTAATTGTTTAACTGAAGCTAGTGGTTTGTGTTCGTCAATTAACATTATAGATGCAATTACATATGCGTATGTGGTCACATATCGTCTATCTCTTGTGCAAGACATAATTTTATCTCATTATGTAATTAAAGATTGTCTGCCAGATATTTTCCATTCTTCCGATTTTTGAAAATCAGTAGAAGTAAGTATTCGTAAAGAAACAGGGGAAATTTTGAAATGGTTAAATTAAGATTAAACGAAAAAATAATAAAAATAAACTTTTTAAAACCATACTTTTCTTAAACAATTCGTACTAAAAAGTAAAACATTATTTTGTTTATGCATGACTAAAAGAAGCATGAGGCGCTCTGTCATATACAGTAACTTTATAAATTCTTGAATTGGCGCACCCCATACTTTTCTTTTTAGTCATGCATAAACAAAATTATTTTTAACTTTTTAGTACGAATTGTATAAGAAAAGTATGTATTTAAAAAGCTTTATATGATTTTTTTTAGTTATTTCGGTGTCAGATACATTTTCTCAAGCTAACCTTGTCACTCAAATCCTAAAGTATTCTGGAACCAGTCAAACGCAATATCTTTGCGGGCTAGTATTCATTTTAGGATAAAGGAGTACTTAGTTAGTAAAAGAAGCATGCATTTAAAATACGTAAATATACAGAAATATATGAAAGTAACAATTCAATATTGTATTGTCATCCAACTTACATTGCTGTGAAAAATGTCATTATTGTATGAAGTCGGGAAATGAGTTAAATTAACGTTTCAAGATTTTAGGACACGATGAACCTTTGTAAATTAAAGGAAAGTATGTAACGAGGGTTACCTTGATCTAGTAAGTTAGTCACTGTAGAGCACGCCAAGTGAAAGGTTAAAAATAACCAAACATTATATACAGTAGTTAAATCCAGAGACTTGATACAATTCTCTACGTTGGTTAATTTATATTTTATCAAGTATATCGGTCAATTTTAAACAACATAAAATCGATTACTTTACCCATGCCATAGTTGGCAGCAATTATCAATCTACTGGTTTCACCTAACCAAGCTCCCGGTTGCTCCAACTACGTAACTCGACTGTTTTAACCGAATCTGTTGGTTATTTTAACCGAGATGACTGGTAAGCGTACTTCTACGACTTTACTACAACTATGGTAGACACAAGGCCTAACTGAGTGTGTACACAAGGCCTAACTGAGTGTGTGGGTACAGTAGCCGAGTTTCTGGGTTATTGCAGCTACTCTAGTAAGTAATCCTAACCGAGGCTGTTGGTCAATACAGCAATCTTATTCCTCCGGTTTACTTTCTTTTGTTTAATGCAATACCTGAATGGTTGAGTGTAATGTAGTTTCTTACACTGTAAAAACTGTACCTCTAAATTGGTAGTACAAAATCGGATTCCAATTTTTGAGAGGCAGTGGTGAACCCAGGGTTGGGTTTAGAGGGAATGTTCTTTGCCTCCCAGTTCTTGGGACGGAACAGATTAATAGAAACAAAGACAATGGTAAAATATGAATCTCTGGATCCGTCACTACCTCTGAAAAATAGGTAGTACTCCCTATGTAGCTAGTACTGTTAATGTACTCCCAGTTTCTGAGAATTAGTGACGGGCACAGGGATTCATATTTGCCCATCATTTTATCTATTAATCTGTTCTGTCCTAAGAACTGGGAGGCAAAGAACTGATCTTCTGAACCCAACCTTGGGCCGCCACTACCTCTCAAAAATTCCCAATTCAGAGATACAATTTTTACAGTATACTTATTTTAAACACGATTTCCCGGGTTCTCAGTAGACCAGAGCGCTTGGTGCATTAGTTTTTATATCCTATGAAGCGTATTGATCACTTGATTTTTCAAACGCATCAAAAATTTTAACTACACTCTTAAATAAAATATTGAACATGCTTTGAGTAACTTATAGCCTTTTAATATAATACAATTACCGTTTTACAATGGCGTTAACTGGAGGGTTGATCATTTGTAAAGTACCTGCTGGACTGAGGTATTGTTTACAATAAAATAAGGAATTAGGTTACGCAAAATCATTAAGATATTTGCATTAAAGAGAGTATAAGGTTAACTGTAACGAATAAGCTAGCTGTACTTACTAACAGACTCGATTACGATGCTTACTCGTCCGCCATATCACCTCTGTTCTGTTGTATTTGTTGTTGCAAATTGGAAATAACAGCCAAAACCACTTATAAAGGCTAATTGTTTCTCTATTAGTCCAAGTATTTCACGCCAACAATCACTGTATTCCACTCCCTTGCTCGTTGTGCTTATTAGTTTATCATTCCAAGTTACTCTACCACAAGACAGTGACGATGTTGCATGGCAAATATATGAATTACAACTCCGTATCTACAGCCAAGTAAGAAGGTAGTGCTGACCGTCATAGTTGGTAATTATCAAGTAATTCCCAAACGCTGCTAGTTAAGCTACATCAATGAGTTGCCAGTCGTATTCGATAAGACTAACCTAGTGAGTTGTTTATTGCTTACGTAACTAACTTCAAGGGCTACTAGCCGAGAACTCGGTAACTTCAAGGTGTACGTTTGCATTTACCGACAGTATTTCTTGCAGAAGGGTAACCATAACCAACCACTCCGTTATAAGTACCGGTAATTGTTTTGTCAATAATGAATAGTTGGTAAACGATCATTTTCTCAGTGAGTGAGTGGAAATCGTATTCATTCATAAACAGTACCACTACTGTTACTGTTGTGATTAGAGAAAAACATAAATAACAGTGTTTTAAGCAAATATAATATGTTGTGTGGTGTAGATATCCTGAAAAGAATTAATGTGAAGCAATTAGTTTTGATCTTCAGTCAATGTTACTATTGCCTTAGAATTCACATACTGATTGGAGATGAACTGAAGAAACAGCATACCTACAAGTGTCGTCCATAACTTTAAATTCGTACTCATACAACTACATAACTTGTTATATTGTATATTCGTATAAATTTGAAAATATTTTCGATAATTTATTTCAATTCTTTTATTGAGGTACAGAGGAAGAAAACACTTTACTTGAGTACAGTAACTTCCAGAAGATTGATAATCAGAACAAGAAAATTAAAGTAAGTTTTGTATTGCGATTTCATATCATTGTATCGAAATAATCGTATATTATCTGTATTCATTCAAGAATTATGTTGAAGTCTTTACTAAAATACTAATTCTCCCTGTCATAAATACCTTTGCTTTCCTCAAATGTACCGTCGAGGACAAAGCTGGAGTGGAGCATCCTGTGTGTTTTAAAGCTCCTGCACATACTTTGATATAACTTTCGGGATTCGAGTGTTTTTTCTATAACTGACGGTTGTTTCGATGGATTTGTCATAATATTCCTCAGGGTCAGGATGAAGCTCACGACAAGGTTATCAAAACGGCAAGGAACATGTCGATTAACCTGAATGCCATATCAAGGTGCTCGATTATCGTCGTGAAAGTCTCAACGAAATTCCTTTCGATTATTTATGAGATGTTAAATCATTCACAACCACATTTACTTCACTTTCGCCAATATAATGGCATTCAGTGGTATGTGACACATTTGAGCGTGCAGTTTTGAAGCAATTACAGTGTATGATTTATAGAGGTGACAATAACACTTCAGCATTACAGCAATGCAATTTATTGACATATCATTATTTCTTCAAATAGCTTTAGATATGGAATGAACAATACAGTTTTATGACATAAATATCGTTACTTTTCTTAAAAATCATTTTTTTAAAAGATTTCCAGCATACCTTACGGTTTATTACAACCTTACCCTGAAATTGATCATTACATATTGCAATAAATCTGTTTTTTGCTTATTATTTCTTGAATTTCTTGGCATATTCCTTTCTTCAAATCACGTATTAAATTCGGTCTAATTTGAAACACGCTTTCTTTGAAACCTATACAAAAAAAATCTGGAGCTGAACGGTGTGGAGATCGAGTTGACCAATTAATATTACAAAACCTAGAAGCAGGTGTCCAAGGCATTTTTTTTTCAATAACTATATTGCCTTTATGGTGGTATGGACTGTAGACCCATCTTGTTGAAGCCAAGATTCATTCCTAATTCTTCGAAACAGAAAGTCACTAAAATGTAAGAAGATAATGAATGAACATACGAGTTCAGAAAACTTATTCACTAAATATCTTACAACCAGCATGAAGTCGGCGGAATGATAAGGCAGACGATATGTCACTTTTACTTTTTAATGTAGTTTTGGAAGATGTTTTTCTCGTTTTACCTGTCTTATATTTAATTTTACTTTTCTTGTATGAAAAAGAGCTTATTTGTGAATTTCAGTTTCAGCATATAGGAGCTGCAAATAACTACTAGAATGTATACGGAAGTTCCATTTAACGCCTTTGATGTTAGTAATCGATAGTTCAAAAGAAGTTATCTGTGTTATGCCAGAATATTGTGTGGTAGTGTGGTGTTGCGAAACGCAGACATCGATTAGCAAGTAAGCGAAGCGAATCCGTGAGTGGCGTGTTATGTGGAATAGGTGTTTGATGTTTTGCTGATGGTTTGGAAACTGACCACAAATCTCACTAGTCTCTCCATCTTGCTGTAAATGGGATATTACCTGTCATGTATACAGCGTCTGTGATTTACTGATGTACTTCACTTTTTTAAACCTGAAGACAGTTTCTTTAAAAAGAAGCTCACAATTAGCACACAGTTATGGTAACTAGCTATTAGGTTTTGACCTTTTTTTTTTGTCAATGTGTATTTCCAATTAAACGAATATACCGGTAAGTTAAGACTTTAAAGTAAACAACGTGGTAGGAGAGTGGTTAAGATAATTTTACTTGAAAGCTCCCAGTATAGAACTTTGATATCATGAGTTATATGTCGCCCTAAATAAGTCTGATTTCTATGTTCGTACCTTACTTTAAGCGAACGTTTTAAAGCTCCTTTCACTTTATAATCATAATTATCATGATAGGTACATTATATGTTACGATCAAAATTTAGAGCAAACAATGATTAAAATTAAAACAAAAGAACGTACAGTAAAACAACTCTATATACTGTGAATTGTATTAGTTATGCGCGTGGATACGCGCTCAAGTCTCATACGGGTCCACTGAAGGAGTTGTTTGGAACCCACTTTACCGAAAACTGTAGATCCCGTTTTTAGAAGCTCACATTTTGTTTGGAACGTTAATGACATTTCAATGAACCCTACATTAGCTTATCCTGATACTAGAAAACGTAAGAAAGCTCGTATTGGGTCCGAACTAAATAATTAGGGTCGGAAAGTGAAATAATTTCTAGTTTTATAAAAGAAGACCTCACCAAAACTCTGTTAAAGAAATAATTTTAGAACTCCACTATAGTATGTTCAGATAGGAAGGTAAGTATATCATCCCGCTAATTCTGCTACACATTAGAAAGAGCAAGAACAGTAAGTTCACACTTGAAGAATATGCTGCATGACATTCCCTATTCTTCTCATCTATACTAATAAAGCAGAAACAAAACAACATATTACGGTACTGATTTAAATATCTTGCATCGCCATTTTCATACCATTAATTTGTGGAAAAGAAACGGGAAAATGGTAGTTGGAGGAGGTGCTGAGAGTGAGTTCTCAAGAGTTACCAAACAGAAGCGGTACTAGAGTAAAGTTCTTACAATTACGAAACATTAAGGGTGCTGAAAGTGAAGTTTTTACAATTGCCAAACTAAGGTGGTGTTAAGAGTGAAGTACTTACATTTGCCAAACATAGGAGATTTTGAGACTGAAATTCTTACAATTGCCAAACATCTATG
>JAGDQP010036846.1:0-13039 GCA_022664845.1 Lepisma saccharinum | reverse complement strand
TTTGTTTTATTTAAATAATAATTCATAAAACAAATTGTCTTTAAAATGTTTCTAGCCGTAGTCGATTAAATTACGTATTCTGTAATTACTATATTTCAAAATGTACTGCACGCCTCATGCTTTTCTTTTTACTCGTGCATAAACAAAATCTTTGTTTTATTTAAATAGTAATTCATAAAACAAAATTTTATTTAAAATGATTCTAGCCATAGTCGATTAAATTACGTATTCTGTAACAAGTATGTTTCAAAATGTACTCACGCTCGTCATGCTTTTCTTTTTACTCATGCATAAACAAAATATTTTTTAAATGACGTACGTTTCTTTGCCACGTTTAGTGTTTCTATTTCCTACCCTCTAAGCTGTATGTTTCTATTAGTTATTAATCTCTTTAAAAACAGTAGAAACAAAATGCATAGTCTTATCTTATAGTGTTTTCAACGTTATTTTCTTTCTTATTTCCGTCCTATTTTGGGTGTAATTCACAGATCTGAAAATAAACAAAAAAAAAAACATTGTAAATAATTTACGGGTTATATGTATTCATACAGTTTTATTCAATATATTCTTTCACAAAAAATAAATTAAAACACGTAATTTCTTCCGTAAGATTTTTCAAGGTCTCCCTCAGTCCCACCAGGCAAATACAAAATTTTGCACTTTAATATTAGTTCTACACATCTCCGTCCTATATCCCATACTTTTCCCAAAATTCCTCTTCAAGCCAAAGTAACAAAAACACGTAATTTCTTCTGTAAAATTTGTCAAGGTTTTCCTTAGTCCCACCAGACAAATACAAAATTTTGCACCTTAATATTAGTTCTACACACCTCAGTCCTATATCCCATACTTTTACCTAAATTTCTGCTCAAGCCAAAGTAACAAAAGACACGTAATTTCTTCAGTAAAATTTTCCAAGATGTTTCCCTTAGTCTCAAAAGGCAAATACCACAGTAGAAACTCCATATAAGTCCTTGTCGCCCTGTTATATTTCTTCCTTTTCTCAAAATCCTACCTTAGCCAAAATAAAAAACACGTAATTTACTAACTGGGTTTTTCTTTGTTTCCCTTAGTTTCAACAAACAAATACGGAGGTAGTAACTTTACGTTAAGTACAATTACTTATCATCATCTTATCTTATTACTTACCATGGAAAGTGCCTCCTTATTTCGCACAAAATAACACACACTTTGCCACAATAATTCAATCACAACTGTTCAGTAATGAAACAAAGCGAATACTGATCACAAATGACCCCATCAACTCCAGCTGGGTAAACCAATTCCTCTACCCTTTCTACTTTTTTCTTTCTTTTTTTTCATCAACGAAATTAACTTTGGGCCGCAGCAACTTCTACTCACCGTGTATGAGCTGTACGAAAGTATAATAAAAGAAAAAGAAGTTTCCCAATTAACTTTTCTTTCTTCAAAACAAATTATGCTTATGTGGTTTCTTTCTCTTCATCCAAGAAAAAGTGGAAACCATGCCTTCATGGGTAGTACAAATTTGTGTTCGCAGCCAGGCAAATGGATGGGGATTCGTACTTAAAAAGTGCCAAGACAGCGAGGGTTTAATTAATTCAATATGCAGTTCGTACTGAATACACTGGGTAACAGAAGGAGTTTAGTTCAAGGGGGCGTGTCTCAATTTATTTTTTAATTACGTAGTACGTTTTGTGTAGCAAAAACAATTAGCGACCTGTCAGTCCCCGTATTAAAAAAGTGCTATGATACTCCTGTGGTGTTAGATGGTGTAATAGCTTCGAAAAACTCATTTCTTTTTTTAAATATCGCAGGGAATAACAGCGATTATGACATGTGAATATAGTGTGGAAATCGATTTGTATAATTTTTTAGCATCAACATCGCCTGTCTATTACAAGCTTCTTCTCTGACGCAATAAGCATACCATGCCGCAATAAGCATGTAAAAGACAGCTGCTTACACAGTACTCATGAATAATACGTAGATGTTTTCCATGTTAAGCATGATGTGATGTGATGTGATAAATATACGTGATGTATATTTATGTATCTGTGCTATATAAATCCAAACTGTTAGATAACTCTACATCAAATTTTGCATGGGTTTTTCTCTTGACTATTGAAAGACCGAGCGACATGTCTTCTTCCGATGCGTAGATTCAGATATTGTAGTTCATAAACGACCGATCAGGAACCTTGTTGAATCTCACATTCGCAGAGTCAGACCCATCTGCGACACACTTTGTATTGGTCCTTGTCCTTTTCTCCTTTCCTCGTGTCTCCTTCAAATGTATACACACTTTCCAAGTTTGTTGGGAACACTTTAAAATAAATTGTCATTCACCAAAGGCATATTGCTAGACCTATCTACATCAACTTCTGCTTTGGCCTTTCGTTTGATTATATAAATATCGTAAACTGGCTAACTTCAATGCATATAAAATAAAGAATCAAGTTTTTCAACAGAACCACCAGAAACAATCATCAAATCTGCTCCGTTAAACTTATGTGTATCAAATTTTGCATGGATTCATCATTTGAGCTGGGTAGACCATAGGCTATATCGGGTCCCAAGTTGTACAATACATGCCGATATCTCGTGATATAACTACCAAATGGTTCTCAAATTCGCACAAGACCACTATTGTCCACCACATATTTTTATACTCACATAAACGGAAGGACATAAGACCTAGTATGGTATAAATAAAGAAGATACAGAAGTAATATTTTTTGTCATTAAAAAAAGCTTTTCTTGACATTGCGTTTATGCTATCTGTACAAACATCACCAATGACAATTAGTCTGGAACATACACACTGCAGTAATGATAGTCCAGAAAAAAGTGTGCAAAGCACACCTTCTCTGTACACCATTCAGAGCGGATAACTGCTGTTCACACTTATAACAATGTCCGTTCAAATTCTTGAAGCAGTAATCAGTTCTGTTCTCAAAATGGTCTTCATTTCTTGCAGCTAATCCAGCCAAAACTCATCCATACTGATGTGCGCGCTCAAATCGTTTAGAAAGGAACTGTTGAAATGCCAACGACTGTAATTTCAGAATGTTATCTCGCTACTGCAAGGTGCCAGCCGACTGGTGGAAATCAATGTCACGCGATAACTCACGTATCATATATTTATACACGCGGAAAAAATATCGATCGAGAGGCTGAAGTTCATATGTTTTATTTGCTGGTATTATCTTTATCGTCAGTTTGGCAGGGTTGTTATGTTGTGCTTCAAGAATTTCTCTAATATCTTTTGTGTCGTTATGGACACCGTAAAAGTCTAGAAGAAGCAGATTTCGTGCACTTGAGTATGGAAGGAAAGCTTCTCTTAAGAATGAAGGGAACATTTTTGTCATCTTTCCAGACGAATTCCATTTAAGAACTAAATTTTCAGGCTTGAAAATCTTCGCTTCAACCTTATTACTTATGCCAGTGGGTTCATAAAGAATTACAAATAATTTTGGTATTAGTTTACCTGATTTAGACAGTATAGGCAATATAGCTTTTGAATGTGTGGTTGCACTCTTCGACTGTACGGTAGCATGTACTCCAGATGTACCTTTAACTTCCAATGTTCTTCCCATTGGCATGTATTTGTTGTAACAACATTCATCCGCGTTGTATATGTGATTATCACCAAAATTGTTCATGATTAATTGACATTCATGTTTAAAATCCTGAATTACTTGATCATGATGAACTTTATCTCGAATTTGTCGGGTTGTCACAAACGCTGCAATTTTACGGCTCACTATGTTATGTTTTTTTTTTAAATGATGCAGCCAACACAATCTTGCTTTGAACATATTTTCGCCTATTTGTAACTCACGCGCTTTCTTTGTTGATATTTTTTGCTAATCACTGTCCTTCACTATATGATTCACTAATCGTCGCTGGTGGAAGTGTTCAAATGTGCACTTATTCACTTCCTCCACCTTGTCCCTGAATGCTTTTTCACGTTCAACAGAGGCCTTCATTCTGTACAACTGTCGTTCACTTGTTAACCATGTAAAACTATGTTTCATCGAGTTCCATGATCTATGTCGATATTTCTGTTTGTGGTGTTTTGGTGTTCCTGGAAGCAGCCAATAATTCACGATTTTCACATTTTCTTCAAAAGCTATGTCTCTAGTTTTTTTTCTTCGGAGATGGGACATACGAGTCTGGTGAATCACTAAACTCTTCATCAGAAGAAAACTTTGTATCTGGGAATTTATCCTCTGAATCACTAGACAAATCAATATCTTGCGGTGGTTGAGTGTGGTCAGTATCTAAAGGTAAGTCTCTTTCTGCAGTTTCTGACGTATAATTTTTGAGAATCTCGTACATTTCCTCAGTACTTTTCTTTCTGCTTTAGAAACAGTAGACGCTTCGTAACCCTCTTTCTTGCATTTGCTAAGAGTATTAACGAAACGGTTAACGCATTCATAGTCTTCCAACAGACACTGATTTTTCACGCTCTCAATGTCAGAATAGCGAAATGCTTTCTTATGTACTGAAACCTGCTTTTCTGATTCAGCGCATCTATTGTAACTTACCACGTGCTGGCGTTTGCTACCATACCACAGTACCTGATTGTCTATACAGCGCTCGATTTGTACGGTCCAGCCAGGAAGTCAAATACGGTATTCTGTATGTTGGTGAAATTCTTCTCTCTCTATGGACATTGATTAAATAGATTACTACGTCCATACAAAGTTCGTTCGCAACATAAACAACTAAAAAATACACTTTTCATACCTTGTTTTTCTCATCAAGTAATAACGATTGCCTTGTCCAAAAAGAAATAAAAAAATGAATTACCAAAACTGACTACGACAGTAAGGGACAACTTATACTGTCCATATGCTCCAGATGAATCGAAATTGGAGATCTGGCACACCCAACGTAAACCCAAATTCAAGAACGAATATCGATTTCATGTTACTGTAAAATAACATGACTTCTATCTTACACTTTTTGTATCCAAATTATCTCAAATGCCCACCTAGATTGTCCAGCAGGAAAATATTTTTAAACTTACGTTTCAGAAGTTTCCGCAGTGGTTGTATCGCTTTTTAAAAACATTTCTAGAATATTTCTGAATTAGCTATGTTTCCACAATCCACTCGTACGATATTTGAATGTCTTTTTTAAAAACGAATTGATCTGTATTTTTAAAATAGATTGTAGTATAATATAGAAAATTACTATTTGTATATTTTGGAAATATTCGTTGAGTGTTTTCGCTCTAATCTTTGGTCTGGTCTTTGGCAAGCGTTCTGATGTGGTTACGGATGAAAATAATATTGATAAAATGGATTACTACAGAAAAAATGAAGGGTATTGACAAGAGTAAGATATGCAAAGATGCTGATATGGGGTAATTAGGAAGATGAAAACTTACGTTTTCATTTTTTAACAATTGAAATTGCAAGGCGTGTTTAGAAGTTATTTAATCCATTACTCCATTCGAGTACCACATCGCATCAACTCAACAGGGAATCACTTTATGAAAAAACAGAGTTCAGAAACGTATTTCCCGTAAAATTCTAGCCCAGAATGACATAGTACAAGACCCCCTTCTCATTTAAAAAAATCAACCGATATTTAATATGGCGGACTTCAAGATGGCGGCCATCATGAATATACCCTCCAACAGGTAGTGTCTGTCACCCAGTATAAATTACAGTATATTTGCTTTCCATTTCTTTCAGTAATTTAAAATCGCAGCTATATTTTCGGAATTTTTGTTCAGTCTTCACAGACGAAATCTGACTTTTGTATAATCGATATCTCATAAACCAATCGCCCTCGAGTGGCCAACATTTGCATGTGCACATACTTTCACATTCCAATCAAGATGGAATAAAAAAAAATATGTTTTTTCTGACTCATCAGCATGTTTGCTTGTAAGATTTGTCTCAAGTCGAAAATCTGGTCCAACCTGGTTGCATTTCTTCTAAATCCACATTGGTGATCTCCAATTAGTACATCTACGTATACGCTTAGGCAATTTAGCAATACATTTCCCAATACTTTGTAATATGTTACGAGTAATTAGATTCCGTGATAATTATTAAAGTCCGATTTATTGCATTTCTCGTATACCGGAACTATTATTGAGGTTTGCATTCCTTTGGAAGCTCCTCATTCTCCAAATAGCGTTTATCAATTTATACAGTTCCTTGATTAGTGCCGTTCCTCCTGCTTTAATTAATTTGGCTGGTTGTCTATTCCGGGTGATTTGAAATTTTTAATTTCTTTATCAACATTTAGACTTCGATCTCGCTATGTTCGGGTATCCACGGTTTTGCGGTAGAGATTTCAAATTCCTCTGTTCCTTGTCCGTTGTGTACATGAAGAGGTTTGCCGAAATAACTTTTCCACACATCGATAATTTTAGTTGGATCCGCCTACAGATCTCAGCGTTCATTTCTAATCATACTTAACCTCGGCTGGCAACATGTTCTTAACGTCTTTACCCCTTTGTACAGATCATGTATGTGATTTGCTTTTCGTTTCCCTCTATCTCCTGAATATTCTACGTCAGATATTCTCGCTTTTTGTGTCTGAAGTCGCGTGTGTTGTTGCGTTTTGCGTTACTGTAGTGGTTGGTATTTGCTTCGCTTTTGTTACTTAGCCAACGCTGCCTTGTTTGTTTTCATTTCTCATGAAATTTAAGTCATTCTTCATTAAACCAAGATGCTGTTTCTTCTCATCTACACGTTCTTTCTATGCGCCCTCTACTGTATCACGAATGTGTGTTGAGTATCACTGTTGTGTATCACGTGTGACGTTCCTGTCCGATTCGTCTTGGGATTGAAGTTGTAAATCTCTCTCTTTGATATCGGAGATTTCAATTACAGTAACACAGCTTGTTAAAGCTTCGATTATAAGAGAGGAGAATGTAGAGGCAGGCGGAGCAATATTGAAGATGAATAATACTTAAATATTATGCTTAGGGAAGACAAAATAAGATGTTAAAGATATTTGAGAATCGTTATATAGGCATTTTATTAGCTTAATTAAAGGAGGGTAGCATACATTTGTAAATTAATTAATTAATTATGTAATTAATAACACGGTTAAACTAATCAGGGGCAAGGCATACCACCGTAGAAAAAGGAAACAATCAATTGGGATCCTACGTATCGTTATGATAAATTTAAGAAAATACGTGCTCTCACCAAAAGAGAGATAACCTCCGCTTATAAAACATATTTGCATTACTGCGAAAATAACATTTTAACCGATCCAAAAAGCTTCTGGACATTTATAAAAAATAAACGACGTAAATCCGAATGCAATGTACTAAATTACGAGGGTTAACTTTTAAATGATGAAAAAGCTATTGCAAAAGCATTCATGAAAAACTTCCAGGTGACACACAATGTGTCAAAATATAACCTTAATTCTCTTGCACAACACAATAGATCTGAACTCTTAGATCAATTATCCCTTGAACACGTTGAACTGCAAGACGTAGAAAAGGCCATTAAAAAACTGAAACCACGGACATCTCATGGACCTGATAAAGTGCCACCCTATATTATCAAAGGTTGTTCGGAGATGCTGAAATATCCACTACAAGTAATTTTCAATAAGTCACTAGCTAGCTACTAAATGGAAACTTGCTGATATCTGTCCCATTCCCAAATCAGGCGGTATGAGTAACGATATTAAAAATTATCGTCTATAGCTATAATATCTGCACCAGCCCAAAGTGTTCGAAATAATTATACAAGAACAAATATATTCACAAGTTCGCTCAGTAATTTCTCCCTTCCAACATGGCTTCTTAATAAATAAATCGACTGTAACTAATCTTGTTGAATTCACATATTTGTTTGGCTACTCAAATAGACAATAAAGGTCAAGTTGACGTAATTTACACAGATTTTTCTAAAGCCTTCGATGTTGTTAATCATGACATCCTTCTCAGAAAGCTTGTGTCTTTCAACTTCTCATCGAACCTTCGCCAGTTGATAACGTTTATTTGTACACCGTAAAAACCTTGTGCGTTATAAAAATATTACATCCGAGAAATTTGTTGTAAATTCTGGGGTGCCGCAGGGATCGATCCTAGGACCTCTCTTTTTTTGTTATTTGTAATTTGTAAATGACTTGGCCGGTGTATTAACATCCTCCACCAAGCTATTGTTCGCAGATGATTTAAAATCTATTGTAGCATTTGCTCTGAATTAGATGCTTTCTCCTTACAAAATGACATCAATGCAGTCTCCAACTGGTGCAAAACAAACGTGTTGTTATTAAACGTTTCAAAATGTAGTGTAATTACTTACACTAGAAAAAGAAACTATTTGGAATTTGAATACAGTATCAATGAAACACCACTGGTCCGAGTAGACTCTATCACCGATTGACCATAAAGTACAACCTCTCATTTGATATACACATTAAGCGTATTATTATTGACGCTTTTAGGAATCTCAGGTTCGTAATGAGACAAGGAAGTGACTTCTCAAATACTGATGTTTTACAAACTTTATATACCGCGTATGTTCGAGCGAAGTTAGAATATGCTGCAGTAGTATGGCATCCTAGTACAAAGAAGAACACACGGGGAATCGAAATTATACAATCTAAATTTGTTCGCTTTTTAACATGCAAAGAAATAGGAATATATCCTAAATTCGAAAATTACTTGCACCTAGTAAACAAGTACTCATTCCAATCTCTAGAAAATAGAAGAGTTAATTTTCTACTATCTTTTCTACACAAACTAGTACATAGTAAAATTCATTCGGAGAAATTTCTATCGGAAATAAGGTTGCACGTTCCGCAAAGAGTTACTCGACCTCGTAATGCAGTCTTCGACCTCCCACCCAAGATATATCGCCTATTAGGAGAATATGCTCATTATATAATTGTATTCTTAAAGCATGTCCAGAGTTAGACATATTTAATGTAAATACAGGTGAATGTCATTGTTATATAAAGTAATGAATTGTTTTTACAGAATGTCACCACAAAGCATCAAATATGAATATATACAGTATCTTGTAGAATGTATCATATGTACAATGAACACCTAAACTAGGTCCATAACCTGTTGTGTTCAATAAATAAATACATTTAAACGACAAATTAAACATTAAGCTAGATATTTTCTTAGTTTCCTATTTGATTGGCAATAATATGTATTAGGAAACCAGTTACGTACAAAGGAAAGTATAAACCGGACTAACTTAAAAATAATCTAATAGAAAGAATTGTTTAGTGTCCATCTTGCTGAAAACGTTATCCCATTGTCAATACATTTTATGGAGACGTTTTGATAACTTCTTTCCTTTGAAAACTAAAGCTGATAACTTGTATATGAACGCTATTATCTATGCTAGTTCCCAAAGGATGCAAAGAATGAGTAACTGTTCTTATATAATTAGCTCAGGATTAATTATATTTTCATCAAAATGCAAAGTAAAGATAATTTATTCCAATGTATTTTATTAGCTTATCCGATAAGTAATGTATTTTTGCACCGTGTGGAAAAAACGATAACTTACCTGGAACACTACCGTTAGTCAGGAAAATAGTCTTTATCGGACTCCGCAACACTCTACCACCTATCAACTAGTTGTTTAATCCCCAGCTGAAAGAAGTTACCATACCAAATTTAGTGTTTCTGACGATAGTAGTTTGGCCTGGGAATATAGATGATCACTGAGCCAGTTAGTGACCATGGGGCTATATAGTATATGGACATTGTCAGATAAAGGGCACATAGATAAAAAACGTAGAGGTAAACTACTGGTGAAGATTTAGATTCTATCTTAACAAGAAGTTTTATGAAATAATATTTATGTCACTGACACCAGTATAAAGAGCATGGATCAGATTTGAAAACTGTTAAATAGAATTTTCATAGAAACCTCATAGAATTCAGAATTTAAATGAAAAATTATTGCAAATTGTGTATGCATGTTATGTGCTCGTCTTCCGGCAATGAAAGATTGGTGATTAGGTTGAAGAAAGAAACCACAAAATATTTCAAGAACAATATTTAATACAAAAGAACTTTGAAAACCACAATATAAATAGCTTTGTTAAATTGCACAACAAATATTTATTGTAATTTCTTCGAACTTGAGATTGAAAAAATTAAATCTGCAACAACTAGTGTGTCGCACCTAAAAAGAACCCATTACACAACCTAAATGGCTGCAGCTAGAAACACGATATTTCGTATGACGATACATCATCTTTACTAAATTTTAAAAACAAAATATATATTACAAAATGCCTTCTTGAATCCACAATGGTGGACTCCAAAAATTCATTTTCAACACCGTTTGAGCTAGAGATATGAAATTTAGAATAAAGGTGTATTACAAAGAGTAATTTAGGAAAATATTGCAACATGTTGAAAAATTCGCCATCGTTGATTTAATATGGCCACCCCAAAACATTTTCTGCACCTTTCTAGCTATGGTACTAATTTCTCCCATTCACATTCAATTGAAAGAACGTCTTTATCCCGGTGACGGGCTAATTTACTTATTTTTATGTGTGATCTGACTATACCAAAGTTTCTGTCGCACTGTGTAAATGATTGGCCTCTGACGGAAATCATCTGAAGAAGTTCTGCATCAAACACATTGCTGAACCATGAGAAAAAAAACATGATCATAGTCGAGTTAAGGTTTTGTCCGACAGCAGGGTCTGACAGTAACATGACAGTTTTCACTTGCGGAAACTTTCCTACTTATTTCTTTCTACCAAGCTAACGAATAGAGGTACTGACTTGAAATTTGGAGAACATGTAGAAAAGAACATGGACGATCGTTTTTAAGGCTATTGCCGGAAAAAGGGCGCATACGTCTATGTGCCAGTTTTCCGGCAATGTCCTCAATCGTAGATTATAATAATATTTTGCTGAGTTAATACTCAGAAATAGAACGGAATATTATGAAAATTATATAAAAATGTAAAAACAGTCAATGCAGAAATATTAACGTAAGGTTATTAAATTAATCGTAATGTTTATCAATTATGAACTGATATTTTTTCTTGTCTTTTCCTTCAAACATTGTAAATTTCTTTAATTGTTACAATAAATCTCCATCAGAGTCACTTTCTCCAGAGACTAACATATGATCTTCCAAATTTTCAAAATCACTTCCACACTGACTCATTTCCGTGCAAAATATGTTGCTCCTTTTGCAAATGCACGCTTTGGATCAGATGCAGTGAACATTCAACATAATTGCTTCTGACGCTGGTGATTGCAGACACAGCATAGACTGGAACTGATGTTCTTCCTTTGTCCATCGGTGGTTTCTTGGAGACGGAACTTAGGGATGAGGAAGGTGACTGTTTCTCCACATAAGGTACACGTATTGTGAGGTTTCAAGTTTGCGCAAATTGGTGAAAGTCGTTCCCGTGGATTGACATCTGGACCTATTGATGCAAAAGCCACCTTCTTTTAGATGTTTAAATACTTCAGGCTTGTTTTTCTGCACATCTCGCATTTTGTACAGTATAGAGTGATCATTCTGGCGTACTTTAGTTAATCATTTGCAAAGAAATATTTTATGATGTCTTCTTGAGCAGATAGATGAAGGGGCCACTTGACCTCCCTTCAGCCCAGCAGAGTTTGGTATTGCTTCTCATAGTTTCTTTTAAATGTAACCATGTCATTCAGTTTTTTATCTTTCTCTTCCAGAATGCATCCAATATTTTCCTCCTTAACAGTGTGCATAGCATTCTTTTGTACTTCTCTAAGCTCATGTGCTCATATTGGGTTAGAAGATACTGTTCTAAGAATCTTATACAAGGTTCGGTAATTTCTGTCTCATTTTTTAATATTTCTGCCATATGTAATCCAGGTATAGAAAATAGCGAACGGGCACCATAGACGTGTGTTTTTCTATTTATCTGTATAGGTGCTTTTCTGAATAGCTGAGCTGACGACAGTAGGTCTGTAGTATTCCGCAACAACCAAAAAGTCATCAAACCACTACCTTTTATATAGGATCCTAGACAACGCAAGCATGTCAAGACAGTGTGAAGTTCACCTACGCGCAGTACAAATTTTCCTTTCATATCCTCGCGGTCCAAGAGCTTCTGTGCTTTCTCATACAAAGGCATATCTAGAGCTACAACGTACAGCGAGTTGGAGCTCATTACTAAGTTACAGACGCAAATCACACACGTCGTGCATTCATCAGAGCGGTAAAACGCCCTGATTATTCTGTGTTTGGGATTCGTAAGTGCAATAAAGAAAACTGTGGTCTTCATAACTGGTTCGGACAAAAAAGCGTTGTACGATGTCCAAGGAATCATGAACTTCTCAACAAGTTTCGGCCTATTTTTCCATTTTTTCCTTGTTATCCACCTGTGCTTGCATTGGCCATGCGCTGGCACGATGGCATAATTCACACTATGTCGCTGTCATTGCTTAGCTTAACTTCGTCATTTTGTTTAGAAATATAATAATCTTTGTGATTCTGTGTCTGAAGAACGGGAGCTGAACACTGAGGAATGAATTCACTTACAGCAAATTTGTTGTGACTGATATTACTTTCAAGATTAAAGCTCAATTTCAAAACTATTGTTACTTCATTTCAATATTGCTTTTGATACATCACGGTGCAAGTTCCGTGCAAAGTGTCTTCTCTGTGGCTGTATCTTCATGAAAGTCGATGTTATAAATATGAAACCACACTGGCCCGTCTTTAACTGTGAATGGAGGTATATGGACATTATCATACCTTCTAACTTTTCTGCATTGCATGAGCGAATCTAACCACCACATTTCCTAATTTCTTGTAATTGACTGCAATACCATAATCTTCCAATGCATTCACGAGCTGTTTGCTTCTTGTTTTTTGGTGAACAGTAGCGAGTGTCTCAGTCTCATGTCGATAATTACTGGCAATTTATGGCAACTAGCAGATAAAAAAAAACAATTCACTCCAAGCATCTACGGTATTATTAGCTTTTTGTAAAAAACTGGAAACGTGGCAATTTAAGATAATTATAATTCTCTGTAATATATTGTATTAGTGTAACCTGTAAAAGTTTAAAACGTAAAGGCAAA
>JAGDQP010036845.1:0-18878 GCA_022664845.1 Lepisma saccharinum | reverse complement strand
CAGTTCTCATTACTCATCGTGAGGCTTTAGAAGTATGCTAATAACAACAAGTAGTTATTTGCTCCTCTGTCTTTTTGTTTCTCTTTACTTTTTCATTTTATATTGCTCTTCATCCGTTGTGGTTGGTCCACATTTTCCCAAGCAGTGGAACACACAGATCATAGTGTTTAGTGTAATGAAGTGGTAGTTATTGGCTCAGCACCAACTGTGTTATGTATGTGCTTATTTATATTTCTTTCTTTTTTTTAATCTTATCTAAAATAGTATTTTTTTTTGTTCTTTTCATTAAAAAAAAGTGAAGTTGGAAAATAAGCCTGTACGAGTCGTACTACGAACATATTAATCTACTTTTCTATATAAATATAAGCACTATATTTTTCCTTATCAAATTCTTCTTCATTTAAATCATTATCTTGTTTAATTCTCGCCCGCTTCTATTTAATCTTTTCTTACAATATCATAAACTCTTTATATTTTTTTTCTTTTTAGTTTAGTTCACTCATATACGAGGTTTATTCGTTTTTTAATGTAGTTCCCTCATGACGATAGCCAGAAAGTTATTGTGATTATTAGGGATTTGGTGATATCTTCGTGTCTTTTACATCAAGCTTAATCTTCTCTATGCATTCTGATCTTTCCATTACCTTCGTTGCCTTAGCATACGCATTTTTTCATTAGTAATAGAAAGATCGTGCTGTCGTGATGTGGTGAGTTCTGATCCTGTTATTCCTCTTGCTTATTTTAAATTATACAAATTCTGAAAGAACAAAATAAATAAGAACGTACGTTGGACATGGATGGAAGGGGGATTGAATTTGGTTCTCCAAGTGGCTAGATTTGGATTCAGCGGTTCCATCTTGATACCTCATTCTCGTGTATTCTTAAAATGAAACGACACAGAGTGGAGCGGTAACTCACACTGGCGATAATATGAGACAGCGAAGTTTTATACTTGGAATTGAACTGAATTTATTTATTTTAAGGTCTATAGGTAGCTTTGGCTCAGGCCGAATGAATTATGAATTTGTGGAATCAAGATAGCGGGAAGCAACGGGAAAACACCAAGAAAACCCATGCACACCATATTTGTCCACCCCCTACGGTCCAGAGAGAAGCACACAAATATAAAGATCCTATGCGCTCTACCACTGAGCCACTGCGGCCCATTTTTATGTCTGGATTTGAAAGAGTGCAGACGATATGATGATGAAACGTTACAATAGCGAATTGATGCAATAGTACATGTACTATGTGAAACCGTTAGAAGTACAGATCAAACTCAACACAAGTGTATTGCAACGACGGGATGCCCACAAGAGAACTAGGTTTTGATTTAAGGAAACCGAATATTTGCAATTACATCACAGATTAAATTGAATTGATTTAAATACTCTGTTATGGGCTGCACCGACACTTTTAGCCGTCTGATGTGATGGGAAGCTAGCACCCAGGGTTTTAGTTAAGGTACCATCCACACCTCCTTTTGGTGAACAGTTACGATGGTCGGCAACTGGTTTCCAACCCACGTGTTTCCTTTCCTAACGTCCCCACCGAATGGCATCCCATGCTAATCTGATCTCCGTACAATTAACGACTTCACCACAGGACCTGGGTGCTATTAGATCACACAGTATGAAACAATACGTTTAAATTTATGACATTAATGTTCTCAGAAGTTCTATTCTACTTACGATGGAGTTGGAGTGCTCATAACGTTAGCATACGATGTTACCTAGCCTATCAAGTTTCAGTTTACAGTATTTGAGAGTTTTGACAAGCAAAACTAGTAAACGGTCGCTTTTTAAAAAATAGAAACGAAGGACCATTCATATGTGCCGCTTGACCTATGTTGTTATTTAAGAAAGGTTCACTTCTTGCCACTAGACCACAAGAAAATGGGACAGCATGCAATGCTCTACAACAATGGTACATTTTCCTTGAAATTAAACGTGGCGTGTGTCGGAACTCTTCCGAGAAATCAATTGATTGCGAAATAAACATGATGAGAAGTTTCCGTCGTATTTATCTAATATTCGCATTTACCAGGGATCAGTGCAATTAATTAACATGTGAATTAGATCAATAACTTTCATTTAAAATACTATCTTCAGAGCAACTCTTTCTTGTAAAATTAGACGGGAAATACATACTTTCCGCGCATATGCATAGTTGCCTACCCTCAAGGAGGCATTCGGAACAAAATTTCGTAATCTTTGAAGTGGTGTAACTCGTGTTCTAGCTGGGGATTTCCGTGGCTTTCTTCAGATCCATCAGGTATGGTATCTTAAATACAGGACCTGGTCTCTACCTTCCTCATCACTACCTTGTGAAAAACTTATCCGGTAGTTAGTTGCTACTTCAGCTCATAATTGTAATGTAAATTTAAAAAGATAATCAGAGCCTTCCCTTCCTTCCTTCTCCTGAAAATTCTATCCCAAAGGGACGTCATTCCTCAAGTTTCTGCCTGACGTAGACTTCAGGGCAAGTATTGCATTAACTAATTTAAAAGTATAGGAGTCGCCGTGGCATCTGACTACGAATTGGGCGGTCCGAGTTCAAATCCTGGTCAGGACACTAGAAACTTTTCTCACAGTGTTCCCATGCCTGGTGCTCTTAGTGCACTCAGCCTCCTACCAAATTGAATACCAGAGTTCCCTTGATATTCCTGGGCACCTTGAGAGGTAAAGGCGGCCAAACATGGGACCCACCTCAGTTCGTGCCGTAGGTTTAGAATATGTGGAGCGCTACCTCCAATCCATCATGCACCATTCACTGTGCGTGAGCATTACACAGTTTATGTTTTAAATTGAAAAGTATTGGTTCAGCAGCCCATATAGTGCCTTGACCTGCCAGGTGCATATTGTTCAAAAAGGGGTTAACGTGGTCAGCTCAATGACTTCCTATCGGTGTCTTACTTCCCTTTCGAGACCGTTGTTTGCTTCTTCTTCCGTCAAGTAGGTCCCCAATATGCACCACGATGCTGGGTCAGTAGATACCATAGGCAGGTCCTGACCCGAAGTTCCACGGGCAAGGTGAATCTATGGTGGTCTGTCATTGCCTTCCACCGGATGAAGATGACGTCCTAGGGACGTTACCTACAGTACGTGGCCTCCGAACAACCTGTATCCCCATAGGGAATCTATGTCACTCCCTACTGCTGTGATATTTTTAATCTAGGTACATCAACTCAACTAAATATCGTGTTCACCGTGTTCATTGATGTGGTTTTGCACCCTTCCTTTCTCTCTATATATCTGCGTCTGCGTGACAAAATCACTAACACCATCACCTCATTGAGCATGGGGACCCAGCTAAGACCCCTTTTATGCATGCACGGCGTTTCTGCGCGTGGAAAGAAGGCTGGAAGAACAGCCGTTCTTGAAAATAATGGAAGCAAATGGGGACTTTTACGCACCTGTGTTGATATTCTTTGCTGTCGCGTACTGAAAAACAAGCCGTTGTGTTCTAGAAAGAACGCGCGTTCCACAATCGGTTTGTTTATGTAAACACTGAACTTGTAGTTTTCAGCTGAAGTGCTGCCAGGTGTTCTTGAATCAAAAGCACTGGCAACTCTGCCCTTTTACCCTCCTACACCGGCGACACGAAGTACGTGCATAAAAAGGTACAAAAAAGGAAACGTTTTACAGCCTGCCTTTGGTACGGGCCGCAGAAACGCCGTGCGTAAAAGGGGTCTAAAGCGTGACCACTTCCAAAACAGAACTTCTGGAGTTCAAACCACGGTACCAACCATTCTGAGTTTTCCAAGGCGAATGCAGGTACAATACCTTGAATTGGTTCAGAACCCCTCGATACGTTCCCTTTCCCTCTCCCGCAGAGACTGAAAGGTGCTATAAAAGGATATACAGTACATTTAAAGTATTTCAACAACAACAACAACAATAAACACACTTTTTTTTTCTTTGTATTGCTGGAGGAGGAGATATCAAAATAATCGTACCGTCAATGTTACTCTTGACCGAAAGAAACAAAAACAAAAAGAAAATCTCACCCTGCCCCGCCTCCTTTCAGTTTCAATTTACAGAGAGACTCAAACGACGAAACGAGAATAACTTTTTTTTATAAGTGCTGTTCTTGTTTTTCTTCTTCTTATTTTTTGTTTCGTTTGTTTGTGATGAAACTAAATTGAATGAAGAACCAGCAAAAGAGAAATAAAACGAAGAAGAAGATGAAAGAAGATCAGAGAACTTCTTGAGTTCCTTTTACGAGTCACGTGAGGTAATTAAGTTGCGTTGTAAAACTTCCCGCTTGACAATGAACTACAATGATACAAGAAGAAATAAAAAGAAAATGGTTTAATAAAATACAAAGAAGATGAAGAGGAAAGGAACTAACAGAAGACAGAAACAAAAATAAAAGGAGAAATAGAAGCGAAAAAGAAAACCCAACAAGTTGACAATAATAGGAACAGAATGAGTTGTCATTCTGAATAGTAATGAGTAGTGTACCCAACACATAGCCTTGAGGGACGCCCAAAAAGGATTTTTCTCTTTAAAGCAAACCAAATGTTGATGTCACTTTAACTATGTGGAACTAGTTGATTGTACAGACAGGACATTACACACACACACACACACACACACACACACACACACACACACACACATATCTTTTTTTCTTCTCCAATTAGCAAGAGTTGCGTCTGTAACGCCATCTAGAGTTGTGATGAAGACGAAAAGAATTTTTGCTTCCCAATCTATTCGGTGTAGTGGCCCGTTGACCTCAATTGATGCTTGTGCCTTCTTTCCGTTTGCCGCTCCTATCTAACGACTTACCTAGCTACTACTTATATACACCAGGTGGCGTAACTATCAAGGTTTCTAGTGCAACGACCACCGACAGACTCCTCCATTTTTAAACAGCTTATCTCCATTGCTTTCTGGGCCTTCACAGAATGTCAAGGTTACGCTTTCCAATCTAAGCATGGGTGTGTATTAGCGCAGATGTGTATGTGTATGTACATGGAACGTACAGTATGCAAATCTGATAAATGATTTCTGGAATTACTGGTTTTTCTTTCCCTCTTTCCTTTCTCCATATGTACAACTTTACAAAACTGCATTCTGCAAGTGTTACATGTATGCTGCATAACGACAATAAAATTAAATAGTAGTACAGTTGCAGTAATTTAAATATGAATTTCTAGTTTTTTTTTCCTTGGCTGTATTAGCCTCAAAACACTTCAACAAGGATAAAAGTAAGTCAGGTTCGTCCTAAGCAACATAATTCGTCCCCACCCACTGTTTTTCCTCACGTAAATATGCGCGACAACAGTTCCTTTTATATGACCACAAACTTTTCCTATTTTTATTATAGTTTGGCAAAGTTGTCATAATCTAGAGGACTAAATTAAACCATATCCGCAGCTTACGTCTAACTCCATAGTCGAAATGGAATCTTGGTCTACCAGTCAGTCAGTACTATGACTTCGAACATGGTCAGAGAGAGAGCGAAGTTAGCTATTTCTTTTCTCAAGTGGCGTCCCAATTTCTTACCGTACTGAGTTAACATCGAAAATACATTAGGCCACTACCGGGAATCGAACCTGGGTCCTCTCGTTTCGAAAGCTACAGCGTTAGTCATTCTGCTCAACAAGAAGTGCAGCTTAAAGTTAAGAGATTTCTTTTACGGGAATAGAGGAAACAAATCACCAGTCACGTTCTTTTGAATGATAGGCCTACTTCAGTAAAATGTCCAAAACAATTTAAGAAAATCGTGCATTCTTGAAAATCTGAACGGTTTATTCTAATAAAGCAAAGGATTCACTTTGGGTACAGCTTTCTATTTCAAAACTTGGCAGTTTGAACTTTATTCACTCAAGCTATCTGTCCCCCTCCATTCAAACCGAGCGGCTGTGGCTGTACCTCAATCGTAGAATGTCGGGTGGTCGCATTTGGGTGGTCCTGGGTCCCAGTGGCCGACCATCCTGACTAATGTTTATCCAGAGTTTTTACTCAATCACTCCAAGCAAATACCGTGATGATACCTTCAAATTAGGCCCTAGCCAACTCCTTCTCGCATCCTTTCCTCTACCTACCCTCGTTTGAGCCTAAGATGCCTAAATCCTTAAAATAAATTCAAATTCAATTCTCTCCATTCAATCATTCTTCTCGATTCTACCATAATGTTAGTTAGGTCTATTTAAGTACGAGAGTTTAAATATATCTCGTATACTGTGAACCCACATGGTGCTTTAATGTTTTAGTAAAATTGTGTTAAAAAAGTTTGTATGATTGAAAGGGTTCAGGAATTATTGATATAAAGGTTTTGCACTAATGTAAGTAAAAAATTTGAATAACAAGAGCCACCGAGCCTTCGTACCTTATTTGGTAGAACGCTGGGAGGTCCCGGGTTCGATACTAGTAGCTGACTATTTCAATGAGGTTTTCTCTAGTGTTTTTCCTCAGTCACACCGAGCAAATGTCGGGGTGGTACAGCTGTGGACAACAGTATTGTCGCATGTCTTTAAAGAATACAGTTTTAAATACAGTTTTTCCGGTTGGAAGGGGAAAATAACTACTAGGAATTTCTGCTGGCTTTCTCCTTTCTTGGTTCAATGATGTAAGCACATAGTCAACACTATGATAGCCTCATTTCCTTAAGGTTAATGTAAAGCAACAATCTCCAACAAAAGCTCCAACGAAAGCAGCACTATCCATGCCGAGTTTTCAATTTTTTGTTCATTGTTGAAAGAGCTTCATTGTTATAGATTTTGATATTCACAACAACAATCAAGCGATTTCAACAATGAAGAAACACGAAAATAAAATGTCGGAACGGATAAACTCTTGAGATAGTTATGAACTTCCTTTCCTGAAAGTTAGAACTCTCTAGGCTTGAGTTTGTAGGAGCAGCATTGAAATTTCGTGCAACGATAAAAATACATTAGACATATACGGAGGTAGTGCTGCCATCTTTTGTTGGAGATCGTTGCTTTACATTAACCTTAAGAAAATGAGATTATCATAGCGTTGACTATGTGCTTACATCATTGAACCAAGAAAGGAGAAAGCCAGCAGAAATTCCGAGTAGTTATTTTCCCCTTCCAACCCTTGCTCTTGACACTGAAAAATGCGGATTTATTTCCTTTTTTTTTATCCTGTCCTTTTTTTTTTTGTACCCCTCGGACTCTAAAATGACGCAAAAACACAATAACATGCAGTTCCGGAGAAAGTGTGAACACAACTAAAAAGAACGGGTACGATGGAGAAAAAAGAGAAGAAAAAAAGAAAGGTTTAGAGCGCTTTAGACATGGATATATTCTGTTTTGAACAGCGTTGCCAAACACATAATTATTTCCATGGGTTTGACATCATGAAGAACGCTGACAAATGAGTCTGTTAGTGTTAGGGGCATTCTATATATACAGCTAGTTTCGGATCTAGCGAACTATAAGCCCGATTTTGATACTTGAACTTGCATTTGAAAGCTCTTTGCCATACTAAGACACACACACACACAGACACACGAAAGGTCGGTAGGACCTCCCTAGGAACCCCTAGGGCGGTGCGAAAAAAAAATAAAAATTTCACATTTCTGACGATAGCACTGACCCCAGACCATATATGCGGCCGAAACTTGAGGAACCTTAATCTACGCTTCAATACCTTTCATACGGTGTATCGCACTTCAAAATCGGTGAAGGGGTTCAAAATTTACAGCTTTTTTTTTTAGTCGAATCTCAGAATTTTCACAAATGATAGAAAAGTTTGTCTGTCGTTCTATCTGTCTTTTTGTTTTAGCCCCAAATAGGTGATACAGTGTGTGTGTGGGGGGGGGGGCTCAATTACCGAAGCCAACGAGTTGGGATAAATCGAAGCTTATTTTTTTCGAGATACGGAGTCTACCATGGTCCAAAATCGACCTTTTGTATGAAGACTATGCACTTTTTTTTAACAGACAACCTTACAAAATAAGTGATACCAGTATATAACCCTTTCGAGGTAAAGGGAAGAGTGACGCAAGAATTCTACTCACCAAGAAGTGATATCCATTTTGCGAGTAATTTTCTTTGTGCCACTATGGGGGGAAGGGAGGATACTAAATATCTTAATTTTATTACAAAGGAAACACTTCCGCCGTAGTGACACAAAGAAAATCACTCGCAAAATGGATATCACTTCTTTTGTGAGTAGAATTCTTGGGTCACTCTTCCCTTTACCTCGAAAGGGTTTTATACTTATATAACGTACAAAGAAAATTTTAATCCATTTGAATGTATAGAGCAGCTCGTATATATTTATTACTTACAAAGTAAATAGGCACGCAACATCTTTTATAAGTATGAAATATCAGTAGAAGAATGGTGCTTCATCCGGTATGAAACATCTTTTGCATGTATGAAATGTTAGGAGAAGCATGGTGTTTCATCCGGTATGAAACATATTTTATATAAAAAAAAGGTAAAGTTATCCCCTGTGCGATATGCACGCGCCGTGAACGGCGCTTGTGGGATGTGGAGGCAGCGCTCCACTCACATATTCTCGACCTACTGTACGAAGTGAGGTGGGCTGGTCAGTCCCACGCTTGACTGCCTTTACTTTCCCAAGATGCCAGGGAATACCAAGGGCACTCTGGTGGATTTAAACCCGAACCGCGAGGTTCGTATTCAAACGCGTTACCGCCTAAGCCACGGCGACTCGAGACATCTTTTATAAGTATGAAATATATAAGCAGAAGAATGGTGTTTCATACAGTGTGAAACATATTTTACAAGTATGAAATAATTCGTCTGGTAGTACATACAGTCTTGTATTAATATTATTTAAATACGACATCTCCTATGTTTTTTTTTTCTCTCTCTCTCTCTTATGTTGATTTAATATATACAATAGCGAAGTATTTTGCTTCTTGTGTTGAATGACAATTTTAACATCTCTAAACACTTCTGAGCATTCAAGTCACTTTTTGAAATTTATCTGGTGCCATACAAAAATCGATTTTCGACAGGCGATTTTGAAAGCCATCTTTTCTTGGCTTCCATGATTAATCTCGTCAACGAGTTGCAAAATGTACCATTACTCAATTTCTTATTTGCTGTTCTAGAATTTGACAAAGTCACTTATATTTTCTTTTGTTATTGAGAATGCAGAACTATCTAAGAACATTGTTTTATTTCGGAAATTATTTTCAACTTCCCTTGTTTTATAACTTTTAACTTACATAACTGTATCTCATAGTTTTATATGGGATATGAATATCTTAACAGTCAGAAAATTGAAAAGTTAGCAGGTCATAGGGTTTGTACGATTTTCCGCGAAGGTAGTGGCAGTGGTGTAGATTTAAGATACAGTACTATCCCGGTAGTCATCTAACATGATTGCAAGAAGACCAGAAAAAAACATACATCATAACAGCCAGTCCCAGCCTTGAACTCAAGACTAACTGATTACAAGGCGAGGACACTCTCCTTCAGCCTCCATATTCGATTATAACACAAGACTATGAAACCTGAGAGTTACGGTATAGGACGTTTTGAAGCACGGAAATTTCGGTATAAGATAGAAAGCCAATCTGATTATAGAAAAGGCTTTTAAAAATATAGCGATGTCCTTTTTAATGAACATAACTGCGGTAATGAAACTATAATTAACAGTGATGGCATGGGGCACGGGTCACTTGGTTCACAATTTTTGTCCGAGTCACCGGGTCTGGCGTCCCAGACCCGGTGTGACCCGGTGACCCACTCAGACCCGGAGTGACCCGGTGACGCACTCAGACCCGAACACCCGGTGACCCACTCAGACCCGGTAACCCAGTGATCCGAACAGGCTGAAAGAGTCCTGTAGTAGCAACTCAAGCGCCAGCTTTTCTGTTTCTTTCTCACCACAAACATCGTGTGAAGGGTGGTGGGGTGTAATAGTGAAGAATAGTATCAAGTTTTTCTTCTCTCAAATGTTATAAGAGAAGGAAGACTTACCGGAGCATAGTTTGGTGGTTAGAACACATAAACGTACACACAGACAAAAAGATTTTGAACTCGTGTCTGCTATGAAAAATTTCGAACGAAAGACGTTTTGTTTCCTTTTTAAAGCACTTTCCTTCATAAGTATGTTATCGTATGAGACCGGGTCATCAGGTATGGCCAAGACACCTAGTCTGGTTGGGTCACCGGGTCTAGCCGGGTCACGGGTCTGGGTGGGTCACGGGTCACGAAATCAGTGACCAGTGCCATCAATGATAATTAAAGATGGATCGAAATAAAACGAGCAATTTGCTTGGATTTTTTTTTAATATCGAGTGGCGTATCGTTTCTTGGGATACTTTCATATCTTCAATAGTTTCAACAACTTTTTAAAAAAATTAAACAGTACCCCTTGTACTACCGTATATAGAGTACCAGACAGTTATTATGTTTGAGAAAAGAACGAAATGTGTAAACAATAGTAAGAAAAACTAAGATTCTCAATTAAGAAATACAATATCTTATATATAACACCTTTGATTCAAGGTTGTCCCCGGTGGGTGATTGGTAACGCTTGCAGCTTTGAAATCAAGGCATCCCGGATTCTATATCCAGTGACGACGTAAGTAGTTTGAAGTCATCTTTAAATTGAAGATCCTGTCCTTAAGGACTTCACTTTTATCCAGTGCAAGACAGTGGCAAACGCCATGCCCAGGGACTCGGATCTGCCAGGCAGAACGTCCATGATCTACCTGACAACATTTTTAGTGAAGTGGCTTCATAGAATTTTGAACCTCAAAAATGCAAATAAGTTATTAATAAAAACTTCGGTAAATACCGGTAATAACATGAAGTTTCTTTGTAAGGGTTGGCAACGCTGACCAGAATCCGTCTTAGTTCTCCTGACCAGAGGATCTCAGTCTGAAGTCTTTTGAAGCTAGAGTAATGAGACGTGAAGAGTAGCCAAAGAAAGAAAGAAAGAAAGGAGACACACATAAAAAATAAAAAAGATTTCTTTTCTTATTTTATAAGCGAATGGGGCAAAAAAAAGAAAGAAAAAAAGAGAAAACATCTCCCTTTTGGTTATAATGTTGATTCTTCAGATCCTTTTCAAAACGCACGACGCAGCGACTGGCAGTAAGCGAAAAAGTAGGCCACTTCCGTCACACCTGCCTGATGTCATCAACAAAATTCCCCAGAGAGGATGAAACCGGATTAGGGTTGCACCAGGTATAGAAAACGGAAGAAAGGGTGGGCGAGAACACGATGAAAGAAACGAAAGAAAAAAAGTATTAGGAGAAGAAAGAAATGTGGAGAAAGGGGGAAATATTTCACCCTTGAACGATACTGTGAGAGATATTCTTTGTCCTTCTGAATTCCTAAGAAAGGAGAAAGCAATCTCTCACAGCAATTTTAATAGTTTGGAAGATCGTGGCGTGCTTTTAGTATTTAGCGCTCTTTTGAAACTCTGCTGTTGTTGCCGTTGGCACAAACGTAAAATTGAATTGTTATCCTCTGTAATAATACTCTGGCCTATGTGTCCATAATGTATTACGAGTTATGGTAATTTACAACAACCGCTCTGCTAATTCCTGCTCAAATTGTCAATTCTTACTAGTTTTTCTCACTATTCTTCCTTTTATTTGTTTTAAATGTACTTTCTAGCGGATCCCTACAAAAATTTGTTTTACATGTACTTTCTAGTGGGTTCCTCCAAAAATTTGTTTTACATGTACTTTCTAGTGGGTTCCTCCAAAAATTTGTTTTACATGTACTTTCTAGCGGATCCCTACAAAATTTGTTTTACATGTATTTTCTAGTGGATCCCTACAAAATTTGTTTTACATGTACTTTCTAGCGGATCCCTACAAAATTTGTTGAGATCTGTCAGTAACGTAATAATGCTACCAAAGCAGGGAGAGAAAAACTGACTTCAGATTTGGGAAACAGAAACCTCTATTTAAACAGTCGATTTTCACTCTACTGACAACCATAACCTTTCAGCTTGGTAGTATTATAGCATGCGCACTTATGTGAAATTGCACATATAGGCATCCACTCACTCAGATTTTTCACTAGTATTTTCTCCATGTTCACTGTCGATGCCAATAAGCATGTGCAAATTGTTTTCAGGTCCTGGGTTAATGATACCATTAATCAATTCCATTTTGAAATAACGAAGAATTTTTTTTTCTGACACATTAGTATTTTTGCTTTGTTGGTGTACGATTTATTTCCGATAATATTGGAATGAATCCATCTTTTTCTTCCTCTTCCCCTGTTCCCTTCAACAATTAACATGTCTACAATTACATATTTCAGTAGACCCCCTATATAATTTATGCTTGATCAATGTCTTAATCGGTTTCATTTCTCCTTTTTTTTTTGGTTATCTCTAGCTGTGCTATTTCTAATTTATCAATTATTTCCTTCATCAGTTTCGCATTAGAAACGTCTTTTGTCTAATTGGTTGCTTCGTTCTCTTCTATGCCCACATTTTAAAGGCTTCCGTTTCACCCAAAACAGAGAAAAAAGAAACAGTCTTCCTCAAAATTTTGTTCATCACTCCAGAATTGTGAATTAAATGTTTATTAACGTCCTAAACGAACTGGTGCATCTAAGGATGGGACCTATAGCTTTTGATGTTGGATTCGAAACCACTCCGTTCAATGAACCCCAACAGAATATGATCATGGGCACAGAAAACGAGCGTGGTACCTCTCGATATTCCCATGAGTTCTTCATAGGCCCAGAGAGAAAAAAAAACACTCTTAATGAATGTAGCTTTAGCATTGCTACCGAGCCGCCGTGGCTCAGCGATAGAGCGTTGGCGTAGCATTCAGGAGGTCGTGGGTTCGATCCCAGTGGCCGACCATCCTGACTGAGTGATTTCCAGGGTTTTTCCTCAGTCACACTAGGCAAATGCCTGGATGGCATCTTAAATATAGGCAATGGCCGACACCTTCTCGAATCCTTTCCCCTACGATATCTCGGCTTGAGCTTTAGATACCTAAAGGCCATAAATACATTTTTTTAAATAGCATTGTTCTTCTTGCCTTTATTTCCTTCATATACTTCATAGCCTCTTTCCAATACTGCAAAGATATTTGAAGCAGGATACCTGTCCTAATTTACCCTTGAAACGATCATGTCATTCACGAATTAAGAACAAACTTTTACTTCGGCATGTGATTTTCTTACAGCAGTTAATAACAGCCAAAGCAAATTTTTGGTTAGGCTTGCATAATAAGTGGTAGGAAACAGATTTTTCAATTTTACGAGCACTTATACACACGTATATACTTTGATGAAAAAGAAGGAGCATAGTCAAAGCAATACATATATTCGTTTATAAGCCAATCGTGTGTGAAAGAGAGAGAGAAAAAAAAGCTACACAAAAGAAGCGACCCGAATCGCACGCACACACGTGTTTTTTCTTATGAGAACAAGAAGCTACACACGGTTCCGTTTCTTCCGGAAATATATTTGTTTCCAAGCTGAGAATAGTGCCGCGCAGCCACCACCAATTCAGCTGGTAGCTCTTAATGGCTTCTGTTTCAGCTTTGACGAAAATCGTGCGTAAAGGAAAAGAATATGGATGGGAGTAGGTGTAAATGAACAGGGTGTTACAAAATGACACCAACGAAACCACCTCAAGAGAAAAAAAATCGAGTGTACACAAATCCAACGAGATTCAAATTAATTTCTGATTAGGTACGTAATTTTATCCAGAAAATCGTAAGATTCCAAATCACTGAAATAGCATCCTACAATAAAGATAGTTGATAGGCACGATTGGTATTTTGAAAATACTTAACCTTAAAAGTTCTGATTTCCCTAGAAATCGTGATTTCGATCTCGGTACATTATATCACATAAATGCACTTTTATTTTCAGAGCATGGCAAAAATTCAAAATTCAAAATTTCATTAAATTATAATTGACCAACAATGTCATCAAAACTAAATTCAAACTTCGTGTCATTATTTTCTAGAATCAAGTATTCGTTATTTAATTGTTTTCAGCAAACATGATCTAATAGACTTATTGCTTGAAACGGAGGAATTGAATTCATTAAAAGTTCATAAATTCACTATGACACCAGGAAGTAATAATAATTCGTTTGCGACAAGTCGATATCTCAGATTTCCTTTTCGGAACGATTGTTTTAAATAAATATGCGTGGTTGCATAACAAAGAGGAGTAAGAATTACATAGATTTCAGCAAACGTTTGGTGTATTTTTTTAACACGTTTTTATTAACTTGCTTTCTTGTCTGTCTGTTCGGTACAAATTTTGCAATCGATTTTTAACTCACTTAACATCATCCGATTTCTTTGAAATTTTGTAAACTTGCTTGCTTCCGATGACAATACAATATTCAATCATTAGATATACGACAGAACAATCCAGTTAACTGTACTTAATTAATTAATAAAATAATCGGAAATTATCCTTAAATGCACGCAACGACGCATCGATTGTGTGAAGTTTGGGTTGCCTATCTCGAAGGGAGTTTTATATTAATCTATTATACATAAAACATTAATTTAAAAAAATATTTTTTAAAAACACGCTTTTTAAAGATGGACTAAAAATTAAAAAAATAATAAATTGAATTAATCTTATGAATCTAAAAATAAAAGCGTGGGTGCTCTTGTTTGCCATATCATAAAATCATAATATCTAAGAGCACCCACGCTTTTATTTTTTGATTCATAGGATTAATTCAAATTTTTTAATTTTTAGTCCATCTTTAAAAAGGTGGTTTTTAACCATTATTTTTTAAATTAATTTTTTTATCAGTAAAAGAGACTGTCATTGCTCGGTTAGATTCCAGTGATACGTTTATCAACTATACTTATAGGGAAAATTTATGCTTATTTCAACCCATGACTACTCCTGAAAATGCCTAGATTCCCTCCGTATTTCCTTTGGGGAACTCCTTGTGCATTCATTGCACAATTTTGGAGTATGCATTTTCAGATAGGGCAGTTATAAAGTTTTGAAGGGTACCATGCTGCCTCATTCCCACGCTTTTGGCAGACTATAGCGCCAAAACGAAGCATTTTTACACCCTGCTTTTTCTTTACGTCAGTAATCTGCTGAGGCGATATGTCTTTGTTCTACAACAAAATTGAACCTAAAGTTAATGTAGATATATTTGGAATGACTTGCAAAGAATTTAAAAGAACTGCAGGTGAAGTAATATGATTGTTTCTTGTATCTTGTAATTACTATCATGTACACGCAAGCACTGTAATTAGGCATATTGCCTGTTGTGTTACGTTTTGAATAAATAAACACCCTGTAGATTGAATTTATTCTTTGGAAAGACGTTATTGGCACCAACTCTGTCGTTAGTTGGTAACAAGAACTAACAATCACCGACGACGAAGAGTAGTCGAGATCAAGAGAACCTGGTTTCGACTCCTGGTGGCGGCCATCCTGACTGAGATTTTCTCTGTTTCCTTTAATTTCACCAGGCAAATACTGAGCGGTTATTACTTGCAAAATTCTTCTCCTTGTTAATATATCCAGTGTAAAATGGCTAGTATTTGGCTGTATCTAAAGGTTGTTAAACAAATAAATAACAAATAGGATTGAACTCTTGAATTGGTTATGAACTTTCTTCTCGGAAAGCTTGAACTCTGTAGGCTTGAATCTGTAGAATCGGCATTGCAATTTCATGCAACGGAAAAATGCATTAGAGACATACGGATGTAGTGCTGCTATGTAGCTTAGAGATCGTTCCTTTACACTAGCTGAACAAAGACATACGTTATTTATCTTACATGATTGGCTTTAATAACAATTAAACGTAAGTGTGATGGCTTTTCTCAGTGAACCTCTGATGTGAAGAGAGAAGAATATGGTAGCAGGCATACAGCGAAAAAGTTTCTCACACATTCCTGGAGAAAGACGGGCAACTGCCTGGACATTTCCTGTAACAAAGCTAATGAAAAAACAGCCACCTTGCAGGTTTTAGGAAAAGAATAAGGCCCAAGCAGGATTTAAACACGGGTTCTTTAGTTAGAAGTCCAGAATCTTAGTGCCAAGGCTGAATTGCCACTCAAGAAATCAGTAAATCAAAACAGTACAGAAGATCAAAAATACGTTGCCCTAAGCTCGAAAACATAAACAAAATTATTTGCACGGTTTATACCATGTTCTAATGAGTGTTTCTATTTGTTAAGTAGGGACCGCAATCTCCATTCACTGAGAATATTACCTATTTCTGTTAAAATACGTGATAAAAATGGCGGCAGCAAACACTGGATCAGAACTGTATGTTTGATTACGATAAGAAACCGTTTTCTTTTTCTGCGCATGTGCGAAATATCACCTGAAAGGAGCAAATGCGAACCTCCAACCAAGCAAAATAAATATCTCGGTGATTCTGAAACCTGACTAGATATATGAAATAAAGTTTCAGTATTTTCTACAGTTCAAGGTCTTGTTCTAGGTACATTATTATCCAGGTATTCGCCGCGTTAGGCTGAGTATATCCCTAAAAAAAAAAAGCACCTCATTCAGGATGGATGGTATGAACATGACTCGAACCTACGCCCCCAACCGCTAGGCTTCGAAAGAAATGTTTCATACCTAAAGTGGTCAAATGATCTGAAAGGTTCAGTAATCTCATCGAGAAGAATTACTGCGTGACTACAACACCAAACTGAAGTCAACTGAAGGCGTTACAACAGAAGCCAGTTCAAATAGGTATTAAATGATCAACGCAAAGAGCCCCATTGACGCTATTTCTGGCTTTCGTGAATGTAGCTTCTGGTAACAAAACATGATATAATTCATTAGTTGATATGACTCATGCGCTGTGGTTATTGTCGCGTCTTCCGATCAGCATTCGGGAGGCACGCAGGTTCTATTTCTGCTGACAGTATTGTTACGACCGCAGACTTCGGATCAGCACTGGGAGGGCACGCAGATTGAAGTACTGCTGCAGGTTGCACTGAGTTTAACAGTTTCCTTCAGTTTCACTAGACGAATGTCAATAAGGTAGCTTGACAAAGGTCCTGGCCGCTACCTTCACCTCCCCTTTCTTTTGAAGAGTACTTGGCGTCACGCTTTATATGTAACAAGGTAAAGACAAAGCTGGCTGTTTGACTCTTTAAACCGGGTTCGATTCCCGGTGACGGTCATCCTGACTAAGGTTTTCCTTGGTTTCCTTCGGTCGTTAGGCAAATGTTGGGATGGTACCTTGAATAAGACCATGGAGTACTCCTTCCAAATCCTTCCCGTTGTTGTTCTTGTTGTTCAATATATCCTGTATAAAATGGACGAAATCGGCTCAGTAACACCAGGCAAATGCCGGAAAAGTACCTATGAAATTAGGTCCTAATTGACAACATTCGAACCTCTTCTCACCCAGCCTATTCCGGCCTCAGATGCCTAATGGCCTTAAATAAATTCAAAGAAATAGATTAAATTGAGCTGTATTTGGAAATTATTAACTTAATTAATTAGGCAATATGAAAATTAGCCAAGTACTGACTGAGTAAGTGTTCTGAGTTCGAAGTATTGCAGCGAAGTACTCTTTATTTTCTTTTTATGCTATAAGCTCATGTCGGTAAAACTTTCCCTGAAAATAATATGTAAAAATATCCCAGAAGGGGAAGTGAAGGATGGAAGCGGCAGGAATGGAGCGAGAAATGAGAGAGAGGGGGGCGTGGTCACCAACCAAACGGCACTGACAGTGACCGCGGCAGCAGCAGCCGGAACACAAAATGGAGGTCACCAGGTCACGTCGACTCACTCAGCGAAGGAAGAAGGAAAGGGTTCTTCTATCTCTCTCTCTCTCTCTGTAATATACCTGCGCCTGCATGTGTGTGTGTTCCTCGCCTAAAAGACCACATGTTTTCACGTGTTTCGAGACACGGCAGGTCGGATCTTCTTGCAGGGAAGAGGAACGAAGACGAGAAACGTGATCTTCACAGGATGCTGAGGAGGACGGAAATGGATTTAATATGAAGGTCAAGGAAAAATTACACACCTCCTAGGTGGAAACGTACAATATATGTTATATACCCTTCTGCTGCTGTTAAAGAAGAATTTATCACCTAAGGCTGGATCCACACTAGAATCGTATCTGATTCTTTTATCAGTATGACATAAATAAGAGTAAATCCAGATAATATAAAACTTTACCTCATATTCCAGAGGTGAAGGTCGCTGCTTATGGCTAGACGAAGGTTCGAACTTGTCACTGTGGTTCTGACTGATGTTTCCGCACGTTTTCTCCTCAGTTCCATCAGGTGAAAACTAACAGTAAGATGTTAATTAGAATAGATGCCATGGTTGTAGGCATGAATTTTCTTTCAATCGGGGTTCCAGCGTGAATATAGGTATGAAATATACAATCAGATTCAAAGAATATGGTGTTAGAATTTTATTCAGAGTGCGAAAAATGGCAGATGCTGGCAACACCGAGCCAATACACGAGACGAGCACAACATATTTAACATTTATTTTATATTTTCATCGAATGGAGCCTCAGTGTTGCCAGTTTAGATAGTGTAACAATAGGTCATGTTCTATGAATCTAAGTTTCCATTAAATGTGCCTAATTAACCTACGTTATACTAATTTTACATGGAAATCTAAATTTCAGAGGAAGGAAATTCCTGCCCCCACTGTTCGCCCCCTAAACATAAATCCCGCGCTGTCACTTTCTATCCCTTTTCTCCAAAGATTATATGGTTGCCTTGGAACGTTATCCCTCATACTTGGAATGTACTTAGGGTTTAGATCATTGCTCGCGTCTCAGCTGAACGAACTGCTGGTTGCTAGCGTATAACGGTAAACGCATTCAACTATGTGTGGAAATTTTTGTTAAGTTTCTTCTTTTTCTGTAAATTATGTAACACGAAAAGAATTAAGTTGATTTATTTTACAAAATGACTTTGTGTATGGTAACTATTGTAAAGTACACATAAAA
>JAGDQP010036844.1:0-18878 GCA_022664845.1 Lepisma saccharinum | reverse complement strand
AAAAAAAAAAAAAGAAGAAGAAGAATGAACGATAATGAAAGGATGAGGGAAGAGATAAAAATATGTAAGAACAAGTCAAAGGTTTTTTTAGAGAATGGTGAATCGGAAAGGAAGAAAAATGTTGTTTAAAGGCCTAATCGGTAAACATAATTTGGAATATAATTTTTATGAGAACACTAGCTTATTTGCTCGCCCGTAGTGCGGGATGAATAAAATTTATTGGCAATAGTCATCGGGACAGGGAGCCGTTCATACTGAATATTGATAGCCATGCTTTTCACCACTAGGAGGTAGTCAACCTGTGGAGCAAAATTGTAATGTGGGTTGCCTAGTGTGGTAAGGAAACCTTTTTCTGTGAAGTTTTTTTCATGTTTGTCCTTCTTCATGTTTCTTTTTTTTTTAAATGTCGCTTTTTTGACAAAGCAAGTGACTTAATGCTTTACGCTGCAGATAATCAATGTAATCAGCAGGATTGGAGTTAAGCTTTCATGTATTCATTCCATTCATACATTGCGTGAGCAGGAATCGATCCGACGACCCCTAGTGCCAAAGGTGAGAGCTCTACCAATTGAGCCATCGCTGCCCCACTAGTACATCGTGTTTCGCTATACACTGGGCATTGCTCCCTCATGCTCTGGGCTCCAAGGCTTGCCACATACTGTGAAAATATACACAGAGACACTATAACACCAATATTTTATGTTATATGCATATTTGCAAGGAGTTGTATAAACGCATAATGAATACTCTTGTAAACAAGCAAATACATATAAGTTTCTTTTGATGTGTCTGTTGCAATAGAGCTATGAGAACTATTATTTTAAAGCATATCATAACGTAGCTATGTCCCGCGGCTCAATCCGTGCTTTTTGAAAGTATAAGAATAGGTATAGAATAGCGTAACAGCATGTGGGTCATTTGAAAAATTAAATTTTAAATTAGGGTGTCAACGCTGATAAGTGTGTGCTTGGGTACAGGGAACAATTATAATATGGTTCAATTGTGTCGAATATGTATACAAAACTTGGTGCGGATACGTCGAACTGAATGGAAGTAGTAAATATATAATTTTCAAAATTGATTAGCATCACTGTCAACTGTGAGACCTGAAGTATCTCTATGATGCGTCCCAGTAAGTAAATACAAAGTTTGGTCCTAATATATTTAGATATTGAAGCAATTAAAAAAAATATTTTCTAAAATTGGTTGGCAGCACTGACAACTGTGACACTGGAAGTATCCACATGAAATGTCCCAGTACCTAATGCACATGCCAAATTTTGTTTAAATCAATAAACAAATGTAGATTTGTATTAATAAAAGCATTTCTATATGTTGAATTTTAAAATAATGTGGCAACACTGACAACTGGGATGTTTGATGTCGAGAACACCTCAAACTTTCTTCTATTGTGTTGAATGATGTTTAAGCTAAGTTTGGAGCAGATATGGCATGACAGAAGCTTTTTAATGATTTTTAAAAAAGTTGGCAACACTGAGAACTTGGCAACCAAGAAAATCTCACATATACTGGTAGCAAAAAGTATGTGTAATATAGGCAGTGGCGCAACCACAAATTTTCGTTTTTTTTGGGGGGGGGGCAAGTATCGGTGTCATTGATGGATATATATGGATATACGATCCGCAGATCCAGGATTTGGCTAAAGGGTATAGTGACATTTTATCTAGCGTAAACTTCGATGAAGTCTCATTTTGTCCAGTGTAAATTTGGAAATCAAAGGTGACGACAGCCCTCTAACCCCCTTGGATCTGCACTTGTATATGTATAATAAATCACAGCCATATTCAATCCACTAGTGGATGAGGCCTCTCCCCGAAGGGAGGAGTTGGTCTACTGCTCTCACACTGACCAGACGGGTTGGGAGAGGAGAGCCGAAGCTCTCACTGTGATCGCCACTGTCTTTTATTCACAGCAGCTCCCCAATTGTCCTCACGATGCTGGGTCAACACCGAAATATTTGAGCCCCCATCGGGAATCGAACCCCCGGGACCGCTCGCATTGAAGTCGAGCGCGCTACCGACTAGGCTACGCAGGAGCTCATATATATATATATATATATATATATATATATATATATATATATATATGAACAAATTTGTAAGCACGTAATGAACTTTACCCAATTAAGCATTAACGTTAGATGTAAATAAGTTATTGTAAATGGAAATATTTTTTACTCTAACGAATATATATGAGTTTATCATCGCTAGATTCGAATAGTTACCGAATTTCAACATGTAACCAAAATATAGCATTTTTTTTCTTAACTTAAAAAAAAATGTCGTGGTTGGACCACTGCGGGCCAGCTGTTTGACTTCAGCCCTTCGGAGTTTTGTGCCAGGGAGTTTTTTTTTAAGAACTAAAACTTTAAGCCATGTTTAAGCATTGCATTTAATCTGTCCTAAAATATACTCGATCTTATTATATATTGATCACTAGCGATGATTAAGGGGTGCGGGTGGAGGGCAGTTGCCTCCCAGTTCTTACCGTCGCACTATATATCGTACTCTTAATACTAAATCTATAATGGTAAAATTCCCCACACCCTAGCCATCTCCCAATCTCTATACTGTAAAAAATTTCGTAGGAAAATTTACAACATTCGGTGGCAATCCCTTTGCCACCGATTTTTTACAGTGCAGCACCCACTCGATGCCACTGGACATACTACAAGACATATAAATTGATCTATTTCTTATCCAAAGACCTAGCTGACTTCTTAGTCTTCTTGGACAATTTCTCAGTCACCTACTCGATTGGAATCTTCGTCCTTTTTTCGTTTACCTTATGTTCTAACACTTCGAATAGAGTTTGTTGCTGCTTCATTATTCGTGAAAATGTTCTCATATACACGTGTTCTCACAAACAAATTCAAACAATATATGATTTCTGGAAAAATAAACGAGAACATACTATATATTCGCTATTGCAGGAGCAAATCCAGGCTCAACATTTGGGTGGGTGGATGTGGGAGGAAGGGGCGCACAAGGTTGAAAATACCAAGAGATTGTATTTACTTATTTATTTAATATTTATTTATATTATTTACTTTAAAACTCTGGGATGAGTTTTATTTTAATTTTGAAATACAAAAAAATCCACATTCTATTGGAGAGGGGAGGGATTCCCCCCTCCCCTGGCTTCGCCTCTGCGCTATTGTTCCATCTTGCTTAACTACCTTCTGGACGGAACAATTCCATCCTCTAGTGGCGTAAATCTAAAGTTGCGTTAACAGTTCTGTAACTAGCATTTGGCAAAGATTTAAAAAAAATATATTTTTTCACATTTACGTAAAAAAAAAAGTGCCCTCTTTCTACACTCTGCTTTCATTATGAATTGCTTTTGCTTAACAATGCTGTATCGGTGAACCAAAATAAATTGCTATTGCGGCGAGCGAGAAAATAAATAAATAGTCGTCAAAGACTCCTGAATTTGTTTTTAAGAAAAGGAAAAATGTAAAGCTGCTTCTGTTACAAAAGAATATATTTAAGCGTAGAAATAACGATGTATCAGAATAAGAGCAGAAAGTAGTTTTATTTTTGAGGGGTACAAGGCAGTGGCGACGAATGATCAAATTAGAGGTTATAGACATACACACCCCAAGAATTTCATATTTCCAAAGAAAAAAACATATGGAGGGAAATTGTTCCCTTCCCTTCCCTTTCCTCCTTAAACGCTGCTCATGATACCAGAGATGGCGTGAGTCAAAGAATAATTGACACACTACCCGCCGTGACCCACTACCTGCTAGGGCTTTCTTAACTCGTGACCTACCTGGATTCAATCTTCAAGCATCATTGACTGTGACCCACGACCCACCATAACTAATTCGGCCCTCAACCCACTGGAAGCCTCTTTTGGCCCATGACAAATGACTTCAGGGTTCAGATATCCCATTTTCTTCTCCATCCAGGGACCACAGATTCTAGCTTAGAACGTCGCTTAAGAAAACATCCAGGGTGACACACTACCCACTGTGACCAGAAATGGAGTGGGTCCCGAGACGTGGGTCAAATAAATTTTCCTAACTGAAGTTTTAAGCTAGACTCTATGGTCTGTGTATGGAAAGAAACTGGGACTGCGAGGACGCGTTTGTTATGGGCCGAAGACACTTTCAGTAGGTTGAGGGTCCAATTGGTGATAGTAGATGGTGGGTCGTGGGTCAAGCGTGGGGTCACAATCCATTATGTATGGTAGTTGAAGATTGAATTACGGTAGGTCGTGGTTTAAGAAAGCTCTAGGAGGTGGTGGGTCATAGTGAGTCATGGGTCATTGTAGGTCAACTATTCTTTGACCCACCCCATCTCTGCATAATACAAGATATAGTAGCCTACTACCCACCTTTTTCAAAAGGTACCCCTGTGTCTACCCAACGTTACTGCGAACCTGTTGGAGTCTGTGCATGGGCGATGTTTGAGTTTGTCTCCTGTAGGGGAAACCTTCCGGGGGTTCTCCGGCGTGAAAATTTTTAAAAGTTAACATAAAACTCGTCTTTGAAAAAATTTTGAGAATTTTTTAGCCAATTTTTACTTTTCATCAGAAAGTTTACCCCTCTTACCCCCCCCCCCCAGTAACTTGGTCCATGAGGGTGTGGTTCGCTATTAAAACTAAGCATTGTTTAACCCAATTGTTTTAAGCTAGTGATGTGACTGACAAACATATCATAGAGAGAACATTATCAGAAACACACATTCACGACCAAGGGGCGTAATGATAGCCCCCGCGGTGCCGGGGGACATCCTGTTTGAGGACTTCCTTTCCTCTAATGTTAATGTGCTAAGATTGGACTGGGGCACCTTACTCTGATATTGCGGGGACCTTATATTCTGCTTTTGCGAGGCGGTGCAACTTTCCACCACGCCACTGGCACGACCACAGGATTTTTTTTTCAGGAGAGGAGACAAAAGGTGCACAAACTAAAAGTTCTTACAACCCTTATAAAACAATAATGGATTATAATTGGAAAACAAATGTATCGACAACTCCATGAAAAATTAGCTGCATTGAAATGTTCTGTAACACAAAACACTTGTGTAAGCAGGAACGGCGCTAACTTCCCACAGCTGGAGAAGGGGCACAGGAGGGGCACAAGATTGGGTTGGGGGCAATTCAAACATAATACAAACTGTGTAATAATAAAACAACATATTATATGTCATCTGCAATTTCTGAGTGACACAAGAAGTGGACCGAGGGAAAATTTAGGGGGGGCACGTTATCCCCTTGCGCCGTCCCTGTAATAGCCTATACAATTTTACAATACAAAAATCCAGGTGGGGCAAGGCAATGAATGTCCCCCTCCCTCTTTCCCACTGCGGGCGTCCACTAGACAGGATACACATTTGATTGGTAGCTATACAAATTGAGCTCGTACTTACTTGTTTCCACCGTTTCGGTCTGCAACTCAGTTCTTTCTTCATCTTTCTTTTTTTCAAATTTTAATAGTTCAAACAATGTTTGCTGTCGCTTCATCACCGTCTAAACTAAACTCACCCAAATTAAAATAAGAAATGTTGAGAACTTGAATGAGGATTGAACATATTCCCAGCCAGTTAACCACTGTGTCAGGTAGATTAACAGAAGTTTATGCGCTACAATCAAAATAAGTTTACCCTAGTGGATTAAATGTGAACAATTGAGCTATTTCTTTTTTCGTCTCTATATTGGTGAGAGTAATAAAATATTTTTAAAATATATTGTTTTAATAGTAGACTATTTTTTCCTTTGGCTTCTTTGTGCTTAACAATGCTATGATAAATCAAAGAAACCGCACTCTTGACTTATGGAAAAAGTGAGACGGAAATAAAGATTGGTTTAAAAAAAAGACATTTCTTTCAAACGCTCTCAACTATATATAATTACTAAAACAATTGTTTACAATGAATAAAAACATGTATAACGAATATTCAAAGCGGTTTTAGTGTTAAATGTTGGCTCAGAAGTAAACATGTAGCCTATGTTGCCCCCCTCTTAGCCCCCGCAAAATTGATGTCTGGCCAGAGTTAAGGGGCAATGCCCCCCTGTGGTTGCGCCACTGAAGGTAAGGTTTAATTTATCTTGTATTTCTTCCTAATTACCTATATAAAAGTAATTGTTGCTTAAAGAGACGTTAGCAGTATTACAAATTGCTGCCCTAAAAAACGAAATTTTAAAACAACGAAGGCTCATATTTGTTTAATAAAAACGGAAGTTTTAGAAAAATCTAACGTTTTTTTTATTTACAACACTAGGGTTGCCGCATGTTTTGCTTTAAAATATACGACTATTTACTATCGTCATTGGAATTCAATAGAAAATTAGATGGTCGATTATCTCTGAAGATAATAATTTTAGAATCAATTTTATAACTTATCAGAAGGGTCCAGTGCCTGACCATGTGCGAAAAATCATTCCAATCGGTCAAGCACTTTTTGCGTGATGCTCACGCAAACACTGTCGCTTTCATTTTCATACATAAACATTTATTAAATACAGAGCGAAGCGGTAGAGCGTGGTAAGTCAAATGTCAGCACCCCTCATTTCTTTACACATGATGGTACAAGTAAGGAAACAGCCTCAGGGGACCTCATTGCCCGGAGGACGGAATGCAGCTGGCAACGGCAGCGGTCAGTCCTGCAGGAAGTCAGAGGGTCAAAATGCCCGGGTTTGGACTGTAGACTGCCAGAACACCCACACGGCAACTTGAACGGACCTATACGTTGCGACTCTCAACTGTCAGTCACTTGCAGGAGAGGACAAATTAGAAGAATCGCAGAATGAACTCAAGAGGATTAAGTGGAACATCATAGGACTATCAGAAGTGTGGAGGAAGAATGAAGAACAGTTGGAACTACCGTCTGGGCACACGTTCTACTTTAAAGGAACAGAAAATGGAAAATCAACAGGCGTTGGCTTTATGATTAATAAAGACCTGAAGTCACGGAATACAGAAATTGAAAGAATTTCAGATTGAATCGCCCCGGTAGTAATAAAGATAAACAATTAATACAGTATGGAAATTATACAAGTATATGCTAAAACAACGTCACATCCGGAGGAGGAAATCGAAGACCTATACGAGGAGATACAGAAGATTTTGGATAGTAGCAAATCGCATTACAAAATTGTAATGGGAGACTTCAATGCGAAAGTAGGAGCCAAGCAGAGCAGTGACATGAAAGTGGAAAACTTTGGATTTGGCAAAAGAGACAAGAGATAATGGAATTCTCAGAAGGCAACAGTCTGTTCATTTCCAATACATTTTTCAAGAAACCGCCCCAGAGGAAGTGGACATGGATAGGCCGAAATGGGACCAAATACGAAATATATTACGTTCTATCAAATAACAGGGTAATTCTGCAAGACGTGTCTGTTCTGAACAGTTTCAAAATCTCGAGTGACCATAGGACGGTGAGATGTAAGCTGAAACTAAATACTAGACTTGAGAGAAAGAAGCTTATCAGAGGAAAACCGCCAGTTTTAGATCTGGAAAATCTAGGGAAAAACAGACAGACATTCGAGATAGAACTAAGCAACAGATTCAGCGTCTTGCAAGAGTTAGAGGATGACATCATTAGCAGAAATAAAATACTGACCGAAATAATAAGAAAGACAGCCAAGGAAATAGCAGGCACCAGAAAGAAAAGAGAGAGCAAATCTCAGAAGAAACTAAACTCTTGATGAAGAAAGGAAGGGAAATGAAAGAAGAGGAAAATTTCATAAAAAGGATTAAATACATAGAATTAAATAAAACCGTAAGGAAGAAAGTAATAGAGGATGTACGAACATATAACATAAATCTTGTTAGAAATACAATTGAGGAGAAAAAGAGCCTGAAGAAAACCAAACAGCAGCTCATGATAGGGAAAAAGCAAATAATTGCAGTTGAGAGACCAGACGGGACCGTAACACGAAATAAGGAAGAAATTATAAAAATATTTGAAAATTTCTACAGAGAATTGTACTACTCCGAAGAAGAGCTAGGAAATGAAGACTCAGAAGAAAATGACGTAGATGTCCCAGATGTAATGAAAGAAGAAGTGAATAAAGTACTTCGAGGGATGAAGAACGGAAAGTCGCCAGGAGAAGATGGACTCACAGCAGCGATGTTTCAATGGGGAGGTGAAAACATGAAAGAGGAACTTGCGAAATTATTCTCAACGTGCCTGAGGAAGAGAGAAATAACCAGAAGTTGGAATAATGCTGTTATAATTTTGTTGTACAAGAAATGGGACAAAGAACGCGTCGAAAACTACAGACCAATTCGTTTACTGTCAGTTCTATACAAAATGTTCACCAACGTTATTTTGAATTGTATTGAACGGGACTTGGATTTTGACCAGGGAAGGGAAGAAACCAGATTTCGTCATGGATTTAACACAATGGACCACATACAAACATTGAATGAAGTTATGGAAAGGACTAATGAATATAAACTTCCACTAAGTTTCGGATTCATAGATTTCGAAAAAGCTTTCGATTCGGTCTTGTTGTCAGCAGTACTTAAATCACTTGAACATCAAGGCATCGAAAGTGCATACATCAAGTTGCTGCGAAACATTTACTCCACTGCCACATCTGTCATTAGACTACATCAAGAAAGTGAAAAATTTAAAGTTGGAAATGGTGTAAGGCAAGGAGATTCAATTTGCCCCAAACTGCTTTCTGCGGTCCTGGAGAGAGTGTTTCAAAATTTAAACTGGGATGAAGTTGGATTTAAAATTAATGGCGAATATCTTCATCACCTACGTTTCGCTGATGATAGAGTCCTGTTTGCTTCAAATGCGGAAGAACTACAAACCAGAATGGAAGAACTGAGTAATGAGAGTTCGAAAATAGGCTCTAAAATGAATTTAAGTAAAACAAAGGTCATATACAATCAACATGCTGCAAAAAGGGAAATAAAGATTAGCGGAGAGACAATAGGCATAGTTGATGAGTATGTTTACCTATGACAGCTCAAAACATCGAATGCAAAGTTGACTGATGGAATAAATAGAAGATACAAAATGGCGTGCAGTTCGTTTGAAAGACTACACTTTATTTTCAAAAGTAAACTACCAATGTGTCTGAAGCGTAAAGTTTATAATCAATGTGTTTTACCTGTGATGATGTACGGTTGTGAAACTTGGACATTGAATGCGCAAACGACTCAAAGATTGAGTGTCACACAAAGAGCAATTGAGATATGCATGCTAGGAATAACCAGGAGAGACAGGAAGACAAATTAATGGATTAGCGCACAAACAAAGGTAGAGGATGTAATCAAGACTTCGAAGAAGCTGAAGTGTGAATGGGCCGGTCACTTAGCTAGACGAACAGATGGAAGGTGGACGACAGATGTACTATATTGGATTCCTAGTGAAAAGAAACGAGAGAGACGACGTCCAAATGCAAGATTGGTAGATTAAATCAAGCGTTTTTTAGAAGCTACATGGATGAGGATAGCAGCAGACCTAGATATGTGGAAAGACAAGTGGGAGGCCTTCATACAGCAGTGGACAGAAAACGGCTGAATATGATGATGATATAAATACTAAATGAGTTCAGGACAGATAAAGGAAAAAAAATATTCATATTTTTTATTTGTTTAAGAGGGGATCATGTAAAGCGGATCTTCGTCACAGCCGAATACAGGGTGGGGCATAAATATCTGCCCATTTTTAAAATTCTATCCTGAAAAAAATAAATAACAAAAGTAAAAGAAACACATACCTACTTACTAAGGAAGGAATGCCATTTACTGACGAACATTCAGATTTTCAGTAGAACATCATTTTCACCACAATTTTAAGTAGCAAAATTACTGAAAATAACACTTTTGGACATTATTCGACACTAATTACAAGTGTTAGAAACTTGCAAGTATCGTAATTTCGATGTTCGTGCGATTCGCTCCACCACGTGCAGTTTGGCCTTGGTTGTAGATTATCCCTCCTACCTCACATCCAGCGGTGTCCAACTCCACATTGGGGCAACCTCGAACACGACCGGAGTTGAATCAGCTTATCATCCAAGACATTACTGCTATTCCCCAAGAAGTGATACGTGGAGTATGTCAACTTCAATCAAAGACTGCGAGAGTATTAAGAATTGGTGGCTGCCATCTTAAAAATGTTCCCTTCAGGTCTGAGACTTTGGTGCTTATGATTGATGTTGAATATTTCTAAATATTGTCGAAAAAGGTCCAGAATGATATATTCAGTGATTTTGTCACCGATAATTGTAATTAATATGGTGATGTACTGAAATGTGCTTGGTTGTCAGTAAATGGCATTCTTTGCTTACAAAGTAGGTAAGTGTTTCATTTCCCTGTGCTTATAGTTTCATTTTTCAGGATAGATGTTTAAAATTGAGGGATATTTATGCCCAATCCTGTACATTATATATACCATATATTTATGGTAATTGTTGATTTTATTACAACCAGTTCGTATTGTGTTATAAACATAATTTGTGTTTATGATTCAAATGTATGTACCTCCTGTTCCAAAAAATTTAACCGCATTGATTAGTGTTGTTTCGAGCTGAAATTTCTTTAGGTATAACTTCGAGTACCATCGGAAATAGTAAACCAAAGATGCCAGGTTCGAGCTCCCAAGGTAGAGTGAATCTTCACAATTGGGAAAAAAGTGCAGATGTGTTTTTTGTGCAATAAGACATGTTGAAATGTTATTAAGTGTAGAAAAAAGTGACATTCATTGAAATACGTAATGATACAGTATTTATAGTATACTATGCATACATGTGAGCACGTGTTGGTTTTGTCACCTATGTTTTCATACGTAAAAGAACATTTGCAATGAAAGGAAAGACAGTAAACATAGTTATCGCATTCATAGTAGAATAAACAAAGCAAAGGAGAAAACCAACAGCATTTGCAACAGATATCAATGTCATGTCATGAAACACCAAAATTAACGCCTATAAAATTCATTATATCTTTATCTTTTCATGTTTTGAAACACCAAAAATTCAGTTATGTTCCTTCAGAAGGAGTTTCGTAGGGATGTTTATGTTAGCTCAATGGTAGAGCGCGGGACTTCTAATCGTGGGTTCGAATCCCGTTTGGGCCAATCTTTTTCGTAGGTAATGATATATTCCTCAAAGCATGAATAATTAGATAAATAATTACATTAAAATAAATAAGTTGTATATGTATTCATACAATCATTTCAGGGCATAAGTAATTAATATGTTTAAAATATAATATATCTGAGAGGTGGTGGGTGTCGACAGAACGTCAATATATTTTATGTGAATGTTAAGTACAGATTAAGTAAATCGCGTATTAGCAATAAATAAGTGTGTAGTGTATTTGTTTGCAGATATTGTTATACGGAGGTTACTTCTCAGTATTGTCATGGGATTTACGTTCATGAAATATAGTCAGTGGCGGAAAAAGAAAGTCACGATGAGTCGCCTTAAGGGACTAGACTATGCTCTAGTAAGGAGGCAGAAGTTCTTTCCATAGGTTTTCAGTTCAATACTCTGAAATCCATTTTTCATATGGAAGTGTGAGGCTTGTATCTCCCCCCCCCATTTGGGAGAGGTAAACACTCTCTGAACTCTCTGCCTCAATACGTCACTGAGCTGTATGAAGAAATAGAAAAGGTTTGAATATCCAATAACTACAAAAATCAACTTCCTAAATCAACTATTAGAAATGATTGTATATTACAAAAGTGTTATTTGAAGCTTCATGAATATTTTATAAAAATGAATACACGACACAAGAACTCTCAGTAGAGTTATAATTTTTCTTTGCATGTAAAATATTCTTCACTAATTGGAACTTTCAAAAGCGAACTAATAAAAGTGGAATGTTCTATTCAAACTGCAATAGAAGCATCTAAAATTTCCAAACTTTTAAAAACTGCTTCAGATTTTGTACCACCCACTTTTGTACCAGGGATGTGCTTCAAATAATTTAATAAAATACTCGCAAGTTACCTCACAAATCACTAAACACATGAGAAAAAAGTCACCAAATACACAAAAGGGCGCATCAGAATAAATACAGCGAACATATTATCCGCAACAATGTTGAGCAAGACATAACTACACTTACATTTGCATTGTTTGTGTTATTTACGGTAAACGTTATGGTCACAAATTGTAATTTGTCGTTATTTATTAATTATTACGGTGTGTGGTTGGTAGTACTGTCTATATATCGCACTATACTAATTTTGTTTCCGTTCGTGAAATTGTGAAAATTACAAGAAATTTGTAAGAACTAGCACATCAGCAAGGAATATTTTTGTCTTTAACCTCTCCAAAAAGTTCATGAAACGTTGATAAAAAGTTACATGACGAACATGATTCTGGCAAAAGAAAATGTTCATTATTGCAAATTTATTGTGTCCGGCATTTTTTAAAAAAGAAGTCCAGCTTTTTTCGGATTTCTGTCCGCGTTTTACAATTCCCAGTTTATAACGCTACCTCCAGCACACCTCTAGTCTGGAGCGAATAAATACATCTTACAAAGAACATTACCCAAGTTAAATCTCCGATTTTGATAAAATTTGGCAGGTAGATACTACACATGAAATAAACGAATACGTGTGTTTTGTTTCTGCGGAAAAACGGCTTTAGGGGGTAAAAGCCCGCACCCAAAATTGTTAAAGTGGCCGCCCGAAAGGCGAGAAGAAGTGCACCGAAGTGAACGAAATTGTGCACAGATATACTAGACATAAAATAAGGGAATACGTGTTTCGTATTTTCCTGGAAACAACGGGTGGGTGGGGCACAGACCCCTCCAAACATTTGATCACGAAATATCAGAAGTGCTAATAAGTGTACGTCAAAAGTGCCGAAAGGACATTTCGAATCGCAACGAAACTATGTGTAGGGACAATACGCAAAAAATAAGCGAATATGTGTTTTTGATTTTGTGCGGAAAAACAGTGTGAGGGCAAAGGGCCCCCCTCCCAAAAATGTGAAATGCAACGCCACGAGCGCAGAAAGAAGTGGACCGAAAGTAATGAAATTATGCACAGATATACTAGCCATAAAATAAGCGAACACGTGTTGTTTAGTTTGTGCGGAAAAACAGTGTGGGGGACAAGGCCCCACTCCAAAAAAGGTAAATATTACCGCAGGAGCGTAGGTAGGAGTGGACCGAAGCGAATGAAATTGTGTATAGATATTGTAGATGTAAAAGAAGGCAATACATGTTTCCCAAGTGTCCCCTCAGATTTGCTTCAAATTTGGCACAGCAACAGTAGACAGAAAATAAATCGACACGTGGTTGGTTTGTTTACGCGGAAAAACATTGTAAGGGAGTAATAGCCCCCTCCCGAAATATTACTATCAAATACGCTATAGGTAGGAAACGGCTAGTGTGAAAATAGTATTTTTGTCTACTGTTGCTGTGCCAAATTTAAAGCAAATCGGAGGGAACACTTGGGAAATACGTTTTGCCTTCTTTTACATCTACAATATCTATACACAGTTTCATTCGCTTCGGTCCACTCCTTCCTGCGCTCCTGCGGTAATATTTACCTTTTGTTTCGGAGAGTTGTTCCTCACACTGCTTTTCCACACAAACTAAACAACACGTGTTCGCTTATTTTATGTCTAGTATATCTCTGCATAATTTCATTCACTTCGGTCCACTTCTTTCTGCGCTCGTGGCGTTGCATTTCACACTTTTGAGGGGGGCCTTTGCCCCCACATTGTTTTTTCGCAGAGAATCAAAAACACATATTCGCTTATTTTTGCGTATTGTCCCTACACACAGTTTCGTTGCAATTCTCCATGTCCTTTCGGTACTTTTGACGTACACTTATTAGCACTTTTGATATTTCGTGATCAAATGTTTGGAGGGGTCTGTGCCCCACCCACCCGTTGTTTCCAGGAAAATACGAAACACGTATTCCCTTATTTTATGTCTAGTATACCTGTGCACAATTTCATTCACTTCGGTGCACTTCTTCTCGCCTTTCGGGCACCCATTTTCACAATTTTGGGTGGGGGCTTTTACCCCCTAAAACCGTTTTTCTGCAGAAACAAAACACACATATTCGTTTATTTCATATGTAGTATCTACCTGCCAAATTTTATCAAAATCGGAGATTTACACTTGGGTAGTGTTCCTTGTTAGAAAAATTCAAACTTTTATATATGTGACTGAACGGACTGGCACTCTGGCAGTTCTAGAAGACAAAGCTTTCATCAAAGTAAGCGTAAGCCTTAGTAAATATATTGGTCGAGGAACTCTTCGTTCTTGACAAAATCCAATCTGAAGTTTGAAATATAACTAGTTTGGTATTAGAATTATGAGTTATGAATGTAATAAGCAAACTTCATATTCATGCATTTAGTGTTTATCTGCACAATGATTGTGCTGTCTAAAAGTATAGAAAAAGCCCCTAATATATATATTTTATTTTGTTTTGTTCAATTGAGTTGTATAACTGCCAAGCATGGATTTCTCGAAATATCCCCTCCCTTGAGAAATTCCTATCTACGCTACTGGGTCACTTCAAGTCTTTCGTCATCTTTTGCAAACAGTTCTTATTTACCCTTAAACAACTTTTTTTTTTATCTGGACAGTTTAAACTTTCATAATTTGCATAGCCGGTTCTTATCAATGTATATGTTCTTTACTGTAATTCGTCCTTATCTTTTGAAGTTCAAGGTGTCGTCGAACGTCAACACAAATGCTATGAGAAAACAATGACGTATGTACATTGTATATCTAGGTAGATTTGTTCTTTAACCTAGTTGTTTTCATTCTCGTTGTTTCGATTTTTCTAAAAAAAACAACTTGTATTTAATAAGCCCTACTACTATACAGGGTGTTGCGAAACAACACTGACAAAAACACCTCACGAAATTTCTCACATGGGAAAATAGCAGAACTATAGACCATCGTGGGTGCACAAATGCTTCTTTGTGGCGTTATAGTTTTCCAAAAGTGTGGAAAAGTGAACTCTAGAGCTTGATGTTTCCAATAGGAGAGCTGAGGCGGCTATTTCCAAAGACTTCAAACTTGTTTTATCCAAAAATGTGTATTTCAAAACTTGGAATGGTAACCCAAGGGATTCCCCAAAGGAAGTAGGGTTTCCCAGAAATTCTATGGAGCAAATAAAGGTGGTTCGAAATAAGCATGAGTGGGACTACCTTCCAGTAAGAAACAGTAATTAGTTTTCCGCAAGTCGATATTTCAAATAGATTTCCTTTGCGGAACAAGGTTTCTTAACAGATATAAAAAGAGTTGTATATCAAACAGGAGTAGATTACATACATTCCAACGAACATTTAGTGTATTTGTTATGACCGAGTAAAGAGACTATCGTCTGGTTAGATGGCAGTGATTACGTTTATCATTTGTATTCATATGGAAGTCGACTTATTCATGCTTGCGTACGGTATCAGTAGTATACTACGGGAATAATTACAATATTCTGGGGGGGGGGTAGTAGCGGCTATGGCCTCCCCCCTTAGGATTTTTATACAACATGTTTGAATTTGCGTCCTCTGCCATTTTTAGGAGTCTGTACAACATGCGGTAGAAGGAGGGTGTAGTAATACATGAAATTGATATGTTTATAGACTGAATACCTTAAATGTTTAGTAATAGCGATTTATTAACTGTGTTTAATTGCATCAATACGATAAATAATTAATGTTCAATAGGGTACCACCTTTTTTGTCCATACAGTGTATACTATATGCATTAGTTAATAGTATCAAACATGAAATACTCAATAATCAATTTCCTATCAAGTTTTCACTCATTTGATGTACATATTGCCTTCAACATCTTATATTTTCATTGTTTTAATCATGCAATTACTTGTATTTAATTTTTATTTTATAATTCAGATAAATGTCAATTATTTTATGAACACCCTATAGCGACCACTCATTAGAAATTAATATTGTTGTGTTATCCTGTCGTAAGATGAATTCGATAACAAATCAAGAAGACATACGCTAGATATGTCGAAATCGTCTGTCAGGATGACAGACACTAAGACTCGAACCCGGCTTGTCTTTCTCAGTACTGCTTCCAAGACCACAACGCCAGTGTTGAACAATACTGGATTTCAATGAAGTGTTTGGAAAGAAGGCAAAACAGCTGGCCGATATAGAGAAAACTTTTTCTTTACTCTCTCCTTCTTCTGTTTTGAAATTTTGAGACGAAAGAAAACATCTGTTGCCTCTCTTCTCTTTCTAATAAATATATGGAGGTAATTAATCATTAAATAGTAGCGGGTTGCTAGAATCTCGGAGCCCACCCACCGAAACGGAAGCACCTGGACTCATAATTTGAGATTTTTGGCCATTATTTTGACAAAACTGACATGTTTTGGACATTACGGAGTTCACCTTTGGGCCCTTGGTTCAACCCGTTGACCTAACAGAGGAACGTGAAGGCTTACGACCGTGAGAACCGGAAGTTTGGTTGTGCCGACTGGGAGAGATAATAAGTGTGTCTGCCCAGACATTAATTGTTGCTATGGCATCTGTTGGGGCACGCGTCAAATATCGTTTTAATTTTCGCAGTGTTAGAGAAGATTCAAGGAAGTAGAAACCTTTTCTGATGTTGTGTCAACTAGATGGTAAGAAAAATGCGTGATTTTTATACGAACTCTTCCTGAATATTTAAGCAGAAGAAACGGTGAGGTTTCATACGAAATATATTTCATAGTTAGGATAAATATTCAAAGATAATATATCTAACGATAGCTTTATATAAGGAAATTTGTAAACATAATATGGATATGTCTATTTGTAAATATGAATATAGATATATACGAGGTTATAACTAATATTGTATGTATAATCAGACAAGACTAAGACAACGAAACTACCTTATTTGTATACTTTACTATTATAGATGGTTGCGCATTGTGTAATGGAATTGCTGGCTTGTGTTTTGACATCTGTATAAGAAGAATTTAGTATAATGCTATCATCTTTTATGATTAATTTCTACTCCAGAGAAGTGATTATTCTGCATAAGAAGTGTTTTTTGCTTGTTTTCACACCTCTATTTGTATAAATGAATGATTTGAAGTCCTGAGACGATGAAATATACATATTTTACATGTAGAACCGTGCGACTTGAGTCAATATAAACCGAGATTACTGCATTAGTACCAATTCTCGAATAATTTGAACACTAGGAGTGCATTTATTGTGCACAAAGAACTGTATGACATGTGATTAATGCATTTGTAAGCAAAAGTTTTCCTAATATTTTACTTTTGAGATGTTTCTTAAGATTTTTAAAGTCGAAATTACTACAATATCGCCATTTGTGAGCTACGTAGCGTACCGAAAGTGTACAAAGAACTATAGAAATCTATTTTAAGTTGAAATATTAGATATATATTGTCTCAGAGGACATGCAAAATCTATGTAACAGAATTATAGACGCTACTTTTAAGATATTCTACGTTAATACAGGCTGATTATTCCTTGAATAGCATACGAGACGCATCTGGACCATATTTGAAATCTGATTTTAACCTAATACAAAGTGTTTATTGTTTTTTGCAATGGAAACCTATATAATACGTCTTCTGTCACGCATGTTTAAGTAGAACTTATCCGATTAGCAACTGTTTTGAAGGCTATTTCCTGATTTACTTAGGTATTCATTGGCGTTTTAGGAGAAAAGACCTCTTTTGAAATAGGAAAAGAATGAATTAAACTTCAAACTATCACTTTGGAGAACTTATTTAACAGATAATGCAGCTAGAAATGACTCTTGCTCTGTATTTTACCCCTGGAAAGAATTATTTAGTGGTAATCTATAGCACAAACATGATTATATGTGCCTAAAGCCGACTTCTCAGATGAAATTGCAACTATTTTTGGTGTTTGTTATCAGGAAGGGACTTCTTCCAGTCAATATATAGGGAGAAAAGTGGGATTTCAAGTAGAAAGAGGTTTAATTAAACACGAAAAGGACTAATTGATGTGAAACTTAGAGAATGAAGTCCTCTTATTTATCGGTAAGCACTATGAAAGAGATATTCAAACATGATTTTAAGCAGAAAACTAGTCTTTAAGATACTTTTGAAACCCGAAAATACGAGAATAACGCCATATTAGAGGTTAGTTGTTACAAAACAAGTTCTTGAATATGAAAATGGCGTCACTAAGATGGATGATTACCCGAATTTGACCATGTGCAATACAATTTTGTTAATATACAACATTGAAATAGGTATTTCAACACGAATAGTAGAGAAAGAAACTATATCTTCACGAAAAATATGGTACGAAGGACTCATTGTTTCGATTTTCTCGAGTGAGGGACTGTTCAGAATGGAGTATAGACATTATTTTTTTTATACAGTTTGCATATTAATTGAGAAATCAAAATTGCCTATATTACGCGCTTTATTAATACAAAGAGAGGTCCTAAGAACCATATGTAGTCAATACGTAACAAGAAAACCGTCATTGAAACTAGGTTGAACGTGTATATGAAGGTGAAAAGCGTGGATTTATATAATACCGAACAATATATAGCCAGAAAATTCACATTTGAAGTAGCTTGAACATGATTTTTAGATACCGTGTACTCTTTCAGTTGTATTTTAAGAGTATATAACGATTTTGCATGTACGTTATGCTCGAAAAGACTGTTTGGTTAAGAAGATAAACAGCATTTGCACTACTTTGAATCAAATGAAAGCTAGAAAGAGCTGATTATAGCCAAAAAGGGTGTTTGGAACCACAGTTACTCATAATATAAGAAGAAAATGGGGTCTGTTGGACTGCTTGTAGTGTCAATTCAAGTGATTGACATCTTAGAATTACAATATACTCTCTCCTTATACGACACGGATTGATAAATTATAATTACTTACTTTTATATATTTCCCTGGCAGAATCTTAGGTAGTATAAT